>OZ030005.1:60194593-60222093 GCA_964023405.1 Apodemus agrarius
AAGGTGTCATCTAATATATACTCTTAATAGTAGTAGGAAAAACATCTCCCTGTATCCGTGCTTTAATGAATATATAGCTAACATATAACTAACGTTTTAGAGTTTATAACACAATATCATATAAATCATTATCAACTGATTTCTTTTTCTTGATAATTTTGGAAACGTGTCAGTCCCATTTTTTATCTCCTCGGGCAGACATGGCAGAAATTGGAACTTTAAGTCATTGTCCCTTCACAACAGTTAACACCCATTTCCCCATTTACCATGAACTAGCCAAGGATGACATGAAGACTTATATTTTGAGGAATCTTTTTGACACAAACCCTCCTCTCCTGCCAGCCAACAGCATCACTAGGCCTAGTTTGCAACCCATGCCGTTATCCTAAGGAAACCACATGTTAGGTCGGGAGTCCAGTGGTAAGTAGAACTCATTTCCATTCGTGCTAAATTCCATGTACTTGAATATGTGAAAACTGAAACATTAATCTGATGGTAAAGGTCTTAAGACCAGTTAAACATTCTTTGTTTGGAAAATTGAAAACAGAGGTACCCCACCCCCACCCCCACCCCCAAATCTAAAGCCTTTGATGAGCATCACAATACCACAAAGGGAAATTTCCTGATATGAAGAGTCATCGTCAAAATTGATGGGCAAAAAAATTTATTGTATTTTTGCTATGTATACAAGGTATATAAAAACAAATAAATTTCAGGTTTAGACTTAGAACGCAACCCCACGGTATTTTATTCTGTATATAAATATTCTAGGATCACCTTCCCCCCGACCCCCATCAAAATCGTAAACATTTTGGGTCCCAACCACTTTGCATAAAAGAAAGTGCGATTGTATTTGTTTCATGTTCTGTGTCAGCCCTGGGTATTCTAGCTCCAGCTCTGCTATCCCATCCTCCTGTGCCTGTCCATTCCCAGCCAACACCACCCATTGGCACTTCCTGTTCCGCTTTCACTGAACTCATGCAAATCTCCCTCCTCTACTTACTAACCAAGCACTCTTTCCTCAAATGCACACTTCCTGTCCCTTAACCTCCTATCTGAACTTGCTCCCCTACTCATGCCCCCCACCCCACCCCCCGCCCCCACGTGCTGCTAATCACATCAGGCTATCCTGTAGAGAGTGTAAGGGAATGTGTATGAAGATCATGCGTGCCAAAATGATCAGCTGCTCTTAGGGCTGAGAGCTACTGCTATTTTGATTAAAATGAGGACTGGGGGAGGGGCCATGTTTATCTACCCTGGCCTGTATCCAGCAGGTGGGATGGGTTAGATGGCCTGATGCTTGTGACAGGGGGCTTAGGGGTGCCTCTTGGTCTTTCTGAGGACCAATTACTCCTCCCTGCCTGCTTTTCCATTCTCTTGCCTTAAAAGAAGATGGGTCTGTCACATGTCATCTCCTTCTGAATTACCCGCCTGGTTCTTGCTCTACACCAGTGCTTCCAACCTTCCTGCTGCTGCTAATGGAGCTCCTCATGCTGTGGTGACCCCGTACATAAAAAATTATTTTGTTGCGACTTCATAACTGTAAATTTGCTGTTATGAATTGTAATGTAAATATCTGATGTGCAGGATATCTGATATGTGACCTCCAAAGGGATCTTGACCCACAGACTGAGACCCACTGCTCTACCTGTCAGAAATCAGTTTAATGCAAATTTTCACTGGCTGACCTGGTTAGAACTGTCTGGTTGGGTGGTACCACATAGCCCTGCTCCATATCCATAGCTCAGAACTATTTTTAATTCTTTTTGGTTTAGCTTCTCAGTTGGGAGCTCTGAGGCAGTCCATTGATGCCTGCTCATGTCATCCCAAGACAGCCTGAGATCTGTGACTGATGTCTGCACACAGAATAGGATAGAAAAGTTAGCTCTTATCATAACTTCCCCAAAGTCTGAGAGGTTTTTTTTTTTTCCCCAGCATTGTTCAGTATACAGCTGGGCTGACTAAAAAGCCCTGAACCTCTGTGTGTGAATTTTAAAGGTAGGTATAGTATAATAAAAGCTAATGGTGATTCTTGATGACTTTACTTGAAATTGGGGCACCTGCAATTTAATTGACATCACCCCCCCCCGTCCCCCAACCCCCCGAAGCACAACTTTGGAACATCTATGGCAGACCAGTTTGCAGCCGAGTGGAAAATCACTGGATTCACGTTAAATCTCTGCAGCCATCAGATGGTATTCATTTGTGGTGGCACGAGGGGGGGGGGCGGGGCGGGGTGGAGGACCGAGGGAGTAACTTCAGCTCGGGTCTGAAATGCAGAGGGAAGGTCTGCAGTGAGGCATGGGGGACTTCACACTGTCTAAAGTTAGCGATGCTCCCGACTTGATGCTCAGCCTCCCACACCCACATTTTGGCATTTCTAGGAAATGTTACATAAAAGAAAGACCAAGAGATAAAATTTAGCTCTACGTTACAGACTCTGGCCACTATATCTGTGGCTAGGGGAAAGCTACGTGGACCATCCAAGGAGAGCAAATGACTCCCATGTGAACAGAATTCTTGGTTGAGTTAGCACCCTCGGTGCAGACAAAGAGAGACAAAAACTATGCAAATTTCCAGTAAAAACAAATTCACACTTTTCTTAAAGCAGAAAGCCTTCCTATGATTTGAACCGAGCAGTCTGCCCGAGTAATGGTCTTATATGTAAGTGGAAATCCTTTTTGATATTTACACTACTGATTTCTTTAATCTCCACTTTGGAATTAACAGACAATAACACCCCATTGCTCCCTCAGCCGCCCTGGTACTTGTGCATATTTACCCAAGTGTCTACAGTGAGGATTGTACACAGATCTCTAATCCACCTGCCCGTGTTACTTAAAAGCCCAGATAAAATCAGCAGCCCTTAGATCTTAACCTTTTAAGTCTGAAATGTTTTTAAAGTCTGGCCATGGCAACCGAGGCTGGGGGTGGGGGGTGCACATTGGGAAGGGGTGGAAGACCAGGGAGACATGAAACTTTAGGAGGATTGCTCCATAGGAACGGTCTCTGCTTCAACCACCGTTGCATTCAAATAAATCAAAAACTGTTATAATAATGGTGACTGTGTCCATAAGTGGGAGGGTAACCTCGGCAGACAGAAGCAATCTCCTTTATGGTGTAGTGACATGGGGCTGTACCTGGCCACCCAGATGCTGAAACAAACAGCTTGGATTTACTTTTAACTTTATCTGTGAGTGTGTGTTGAAGGAAGGAATAATAGGGGTCTCAAGTATTTACTGCACCCCTAGTTCTACGGAATACTTAAATATACAACAACAACAACCACCACCACAACAAAATACAGTATGCATTTTTGGATGTTTAATTTCTCTGTGGCAGCCACATACCACAATTGTGTGTAATGTTTTCCCTAGTTTAAACTGTGACTCTAACCACAACAGAAGACCACATTAAATACAAATAAGAGGTGTTTTAAACCTTTATTGAACACAAGTTCTGTGCAAGAAAATCAATTCTCAGCGCACATTGTCTCTGTAGCAGGGGCTCATCTCTCATTTCATGCTAAGGGAATAATGGTTGATTTTGATGCAGAACTGCACGTCTGTCTTTCTGTATCATTCTCATCAACATACATATATATATTATCACATTATATTATATATTACGTATTAACTAAAGATAAGAAACCAAACAGAAAAGCAATTATTAGTTTTTTGACTCTTCTCCATGGATATGTTAATAAGTAAAGATTGCATGTTTTGAAAGCACAGATGTTAGGTGAAAAGGGCCATTTTCACTAAAAGAATGATCAAAAGATTGTTTTCTTCAACTGTTTTGTCTTTCTTTTAAAAAAAAATAAAATGAAATAAAACTGGTTGGGTGTCAGCTGACATTTCTCCACTTGAAGAGTTTTCCATTAATGACCGTTTAAACACACCCGGTCACTCGCTCCAGACCTCCCAGGCGGTGATATGAGGGCTCATCTTTCCATTTTTCATCTCATCTCGATTTTTCCTCAAGGGCAGGCACTATATTTTCTTTATTTCTGTACCCCTGGCATAGAGGGGAAGCTCAGTACATATTTATCAACTGACTGCTTGAATTGCTTAATAGCAGAAACCTATAAACTTTTGATTGAAATGCTGCCCCAAGATCCCACTCCAACTTTAGGTTTATTTGATTCCGTCCTTGCAGCTCCTTCCAGGTGGCCTGAACTGCTGTGTTGATGCTCTGGTTCCGTCCACTGGGGATGTGAGCAGAAAGCCATCCATCAAGAATGGGTCCAGTCTTTAGTTGCTACCCACTGAGGGCTTAGTCCTCCGATTCCCTTGCTTTTCCTGGTGCCAGCCATAATGGCAAATTCAATAGGCAGGCCAGGAGTCTCTTTGTGATTAACTGCTGTATTCCAGATACAGCACTGGTAACTTTATATCCATTATCCTTTCTCATATTCTTAGGAACCCCACAAGATCAATTTAATATTGATATTGGACCATCAGTGCCACCAAGACATGTGATGTCCAGACTTGCCTATGCTTATGCAGGTCCTGAGTGACAGAGCAAGAATTCAATCCAGGATATCAGATGCATTTGCTGTACAACAAAAATGGACAGGATGCTGAGTGACTCAGAGTGCTCTCCATGCATGCATGAGGATCTGAATTTAAACCTTCCACTCACACATAAAAAGCTGAAACTTCAGTCAGATGGGGCAGAGACAGGAGGATCTCTGGAACTTGTTGTCTGCCAGCCTAGCTCTAGGTTCAGTGAGTCTCAGAGACATAAAGCATTAGGTGATAAATCAGGATACCTTATTCCCTCCTATGGCCTCTGAGAGTGTAATACACTAGCATACATACATACACATGCACGCACATATCATGTACACATATACACATACATGTGCACACACATACATATGCACATACATATACACACATGTGCATAATACACACATACATATACACTTCACATGCACACATACACACCACACATATACTAGCACACAGCATACATACAATCATACACATATAAACTAACATCACATACATATACATATAAATTAACATCCCATGTACACACAGAGCAGATACACACATTGACACATAACACACACACAAACACCATATATATAAAACACACACATACACATACACTAACACTACACACTCTCTCTCTGTCTCTCTGTCTCTCTGTCTCTGTCTGTCTCTCTCTCTCTCTCTCTCTCTCTCTCTGTGTGTATACTAACATATACCAATGCACACACATGTTCACCATGCAAACTCACACACACCACAAACATATTTATAACCTAAACTATAAAAGTAACCTGTTTTAAGATAATGAATATATGATGATACTAGAAATTACTAAAAAGAGATCTATAAATGTTCAATAAACAGGACACGGCTTCATATATGCTAGCACAGCTAAAAGCATCAGGCAATAGCAGATGCTAACAAAAGAATGGATGAAATTAGAATTATTTTACAGTGCTGGTAGTACAAATAAATATTGTAGAAAATAGACAATTGCTCAAAAAGTTAAATATAACATTATTATGTCTCCTAGCAATAGCTATGAATTATAAAGAAAAAACCTGAAAACAACCCAAATATCCTCCAACTAGCGAAAGAATAATCAGCATGGTCTATCTATCTACTGTAATATTAGCCACAGAAAAGAAATCAATCTTTGACACCACACATACACGAATCCTGAAAACCTTATGTGAAGTGAAAGAAGCCAGGCCTAAGAGACAGCATACTGGATGATTCCTTTCAGGTGAAGTGTCTAGAGTAGGAACATCTACAGGGATAGCTCCAGTTAGTGGTGGCTAGGGAATGGGGTTCAAGGTAAAACGAGGGGTGACTGCCTATTGGACAGAGCTTTTCTGGGAGGGGCTGAATATTCTAGAGTTATATAATGTTAATTGTTCATAACGGTGACCTAAGAGCCGTTAAATTGTACACTTTAAAAGTGGTTAAAACCACAAGTCCTGTTACACGAGTTTGGCTTAACTCAATCCCCATTTCCACCTTTGCTTTCATTAGGATATTCATCCTGAGGCAGGGATCTTCCTACCTGGGCCCTTGGGGAACAATTACTTCCTTTGGTTCCAGGGGTAAACCATGAGGTGGGAGAGGAACCCTGTGAACAGAACTCATGGTACAGCTGTAAATATCACTTCTTAAATAACTGGTGCACATTCTTGCTGTAACCTGGGTCCTGACACAATCCTTTAGAAACTCTGTTGAGTCATGCCTGTGGCACACATCTGACTTCAGAAGCAGACCTGATTAATGCCTGATTAATACCCCCGACTTCAGGGGCAGATCTGATTAATACCTGAGTTGGGGAAATTGTACAGATCTTTAATATGATGAACGTTTTGGATTTGGACATTCACCATTAGATTATTACAAAAACAATTAAAGGAACCTTAGTGGACTATGCATAAAGAATGCCCTGTGTACTGGTCACATTTAAAGGAAGCTGACATGGCTGTCATGTGTGCTATATGGCATCATTTTGTTGAGGAAAGTAAATCCCGTGAACATGGAAAAAAATATCCCTTTGACTGCTTGAGTGGGTCTTTCTTGCCCTCTTCTTACTTTCTCTCTCAATCTAGGCCCAACAAGGGTCCCCATAGACACAGAATAAAGGGTATTGTCTGGTGGGGGATTTAATTTCACTCCATCACAAGTGACCACCGCAGCCCTGTCATTGCAATTGGTCACACTTTTTTGTGTGCTCTATCTCACTAAGGTCCCGTCTCCTCACAGCCCACTGCATAAGCTCCTTCTTTGAGACAAAGCTCTCCAACATAATGAAAGAGGTGGAATTGAGGACGAAAAGTCAATGGACACAGTTATCAATTTAGGCCCCACACCCTCTTGCCTCCTGGAATTTGGCCCCAGCAGCCATAGAGGCGCTAGCGGGGCCTGCTGTGTAGGGAAAAAAAGGCACCACCGCAAGGTTTGCGGAGGCCAAAGGAAGAGCTGGTGGCTACGGGGCAGTGTAATCCAAGGCCCTCCGGAGGAGACCACCACACAGGCGTGTGCGGCTCCCCTCTCCATAGTCCACATTGGTGGGCCGCAACTGGTTTAGATCGCCTTGTATCATCGGGAACAGGAGCAGTTGAAGTGCATCCTGGGAAACTGTTAAGTGGCACCTCAGCCTTCGCTCTGGGTTTCTATACAGGCCTGATGGCTGTTGCCACAAACCACAGTATACTCTGTGATTAATCCTGGAAGATGAATGAATCTAAAGAAAAGTAAACGCCTCTTATTTTGTGGCGTCTCAAGAGCCTGCTTTGGGTATTTTGGTTGGCAGGGTTTTAGCCTCATCCCTCAGCAAGGTAACAGGGTTCATTCTGAAGCATTCACAGAAGACATTTCTAACCATATTTTAACTACTGTCCTCAGGGTGGGACTTCACTTTATTTAGCTGTTTCAGGCCTAAGCTTCGCCAGCGTTCACCGTGGAAGAACCAGGTGAGTCTCTAATTTCTCAAACGCACCCACCCCCCGCCCCCATGGCGCTTATTTGAAGCATGAAGTGGTCCAACCCTCCACAGCACTCGAGAAGGGAAGGTGGGCATCACACCTGATACCATACTTCTGGATCACAACAGCGGCAGCCAGCAGCAAAGCTGCCATGCTCCCTGGATCCAGATACCATTCGTTCTCAGCAATACACAATCAGCTACTCTCTGTTTTAAGCACAATCCCCAGGTCTATTAAAGCAACAGGGAAACAAGCCTGATTCAGATGATGGAGCTCATTGAAGGATCTTTTTGTTCCCATGTAAGTTTTAAAAACAGGGCCTACGAAGAAGAGGTGACCTTGACGTTTGGTTCCCTTGCTCATGAATGATAAGAGTTTAAGAATTTGACTTAACTTCTATTCAGATTAGCCTCTCCACTGAATAAGTCAGAAGAGTCGCCCTTATCCAGGATGGTACCTTGAGATTCGTCCGCATGAATTTGAAATGCCAGACAGTCACAACTGCAATGCTGTTTCTATAGGTCTATGATCTATGGCTGGTAATTCTCTCTCTCTCTCTCTCTCTCTCTCTCTCTCTCTCTCTCTCAATTTGTGTGTGTGTGTGTGTGTGTGTGTGTGTGTGTGTCCATCCTACTCTGGTCTCCTTTGACTATTAGGAGAACACATTTCTATTTACTTCTTGTGATGTACACGCCACAGCTTTCTTTTTTTGTTTAATGGGGACTCACCATTTCCAGTTGCTTGGTTACATCACTGATTTCTCCCCACCCACCCCAGAACCCCTGCTATTCAGAGTGGTTTTGCTCACCTATAGCACGGTATTTGGATTTTTAGAACTCAACACAAAAACTCTGAAGGCCTCCTCAATGGATCGCATCTAAGTCACCTCCACACTTGTCACCCTTTCACAAGAATCACTGTGACTACTGAACTTTTGTGGAACGTTTGATCTGAAATTCACCTTATAAATATTTGGTATCTATTCCCACTGCACTGCACCGTTAGGCGCTGAGATGGTTTTTACCAGAGCATTGCCCTTTGTGTAACAACCGCACATAATGCATGGGATATAATAAAAATTGTTTAATGAATATGTGTAAACAGGTGATTCTTTCACTTAAAAAAAAGAAAGACACAGACTACATATCGCTTTGAGTGTGAGTCTTTACTTGTAGGGTAGGTGAGCCATACTCATGACCACTCCGTACTTCTGAAGAACTGACTTGTCTTTTTTTTTTTCCAGAGAGCACTCCTATAAGGTCTTTCTTTCAGAAGCATCTCTGTGAGATCTTATTTAGGAAGGTGATGGAGAGGGGATTCTAGATTCTATGAGTTCTCAATGGCAAGTGCCATCACAGGTGGTTAAGACGCAGACCTTGAAAGACCATGCTAGTATCTTTACAGCCTCTGAAAACTCAGATAAACAACCTCAACTCAAAGCCCAGGCAGTGATTCTTTCCATGAAATATGTAGCCAGGCAATGTGGAGAAACTCATCTTCAGGGAACTGCAGAGGCACACCCGGATAAAGGAATGTCCCTGTTGGATATGCTAAGACTTTAGCGCAGGGTGAAATAAATGTGGGCCAGCCAAAGTGCAGAACAAGCTTGTTCTGACTATCCACTGCCTCCTAGTCTCTGCCCAGGAAGGGGAACACAAGCTGTCTTAGATGAATCTCCTCTGGGAAAATGGGTGGTTATAATATGATGGTAGGTGGGTAAGGCCTTGGGTAATGGCTGATATTCAGACATTCATGCTGAGAATTAGGCTAAGCTATAGTTTTAATCTAGATGTCTTCCAAAGGCCCATATATTAAAAATTTGCTCCCAAGCTAGGTACTGTAGGGGAGGTGATGGACGCTTTAAGAAGTGGGATCCCCAGTGGAGGTGTTGGAGGATGGTCTGGAGGAGCTGAAGGGGTCTACAGCCCCCTGGGAAAAACAACGATTTCGGTCACCCAGACACCTCAGGACTCTCTGGGACTATCAACCAAGGGGTACACATGTTTCCAGCCAAAAATGTGGCAGAGGGATGCCTTGTTGGGTATCAGTGGGAGGAGTGGTCCTTGGTCAGGTGAAGGCTCAATAGTTGCCCCAACAAAGGGAAATTGAGGGGGTGGGGGAGGTGGAAATGGATCAGGTGGAGGGGCATATATTTGGAGGTAGGGGGTGGGAGGAGGAGGTGGGGGTCTTTGGGGAGGGGGGAAAATCAGGAATGGTTTTACCATTGGAAATGTAAACGAAGATGATATTCAATAAAAAAATAAAAGTATCCCCCTCCACTCCAAAGAAAAAGAAGTGGGACCCACGGAAGGGACCTTAAAGTCACTGGGATGGACTGTCAAAGGAGACTGGGGAATGCTAATCTCCAAGTCTTGCTCACCGCTGTGATGTAAGCACCTTCTTCTGGTGTGTCTTCCCATGATACTCTGTTGCCTTGTCCCATGCCCTACAGGAACATGACCATTGAAACCCAGAGCCAAGAGAAACTTTCCATCTCAGGTATTGGAATGGTAATGGGAAGCGATGAAAGTAGAGCAGTCAGAAAAAGAAGTAATTATAAATGCCATAGTATTTTTTAATGAACTTTTTAGGTTAGCACATGTATTCCTGGGTTTCACGGTGACCTTTCCGTGCACGTGTGTGTTACTACACTTTGTTCTCTCTGCCTCCACTGACCTTCTTCAACCATGCTTCCTGCCTCCGCCCCTGGTTGATTTACTTCCTCTCACCAGAGAGTCACAAAGTATTTTAAAAAATTAAACAACCCATGCAGTTGTAAAGCTGAGAATTGAGTATGGAAAGGAAGGGAGGGAGGAGGCTCTGGAGTGGTCCAAAGCCCAGCTTCGGGTTATTCTGCATAAGCTCATGTGTCTTTACCCAGGTGACTTGTCCATTTCCCTGGCTCTCTGGACTAGATCTTGAGCTTCAGGCTTGATAACTGATGTAGTATTTCTTCCAGCAAGCCTCTGGGTGGTCCTGCCTTGCTTACAGGGGGAAAAATGATAGCAGGAGCCTTTCCAGACTATTCTCTTAAGCCTTCAAGGGGAAATGACCCATCCGCAAGGGCACAGCACATCCAAATGACAGAGAGAAAGGTCAGGAGAGCCAAGAAGGGAGGCTGTGCCCCCAGAACAATTGCACCAAGGAGTTACCTTCCGGGATGGGCTAGAAAGACAACTTTCTCTTTTTCCTGCCTATATTTCTTCCATATGAAATGCATTTGTAGAGCAAGAAAAAAAATCTGTCTAAATTCTAAACTTTTGGAGACAAGAAAGCATTTGGTATGATTATCTTTCAGAGGACTTTTTTTTCCTTCTCAAAATTATTGTTGGCTTAGCGGAAGAAGAGAGACACAGAATTTATGAACTATTTGTAAATCTTGAAAATTTGTTTGCACGTTTCAAACAGAGCTACCAGTGGTTTAATATGTGATCTTTGAATAGAATCAAATGGTCAGATCCTCTCCATAGATATATTTACATTATCATATTTGGATTATGTATCATATTTGAATATGTGGTATTCTAGGGCTCATGCTCAGAAACACTGAGCAGGTAGCACGGATGAGCACCTCATAGGGTGCCAATCTCACACCATGGCTTTCCTGGAATAGCCATTCCTTAAACACTGAGCCCTAAACACGATGAATGCCAGAGCACACAGGTACAGACGGATAGTGTGTAGCAATGGTGACTGGATTTTCCTAGCTCAGTAAACATGGTGGTCACAGGAAGAGAAAGAAATGATGGTGTGAGAATTGAGCTTTGTTCTATAGCTTTTATTCTCATTTATAAATATTTTCATATTATATGTCAGCAGCAATAACTCCTTATTTGGAAGAAACCCAAAGGAGAGTGGATCAGCAACATGTTTGGAAGCCTAAACTGGCCAGACCAGTTCAATTCATGAGTCTAAAGTCCAAGGTTTTTGCATACTTCTTGAATTGGCAGTATTCCTTACCCAGCTGTTTGGAAAAGGCGGATATCTTGGAAGAAATGGCTCCCAATTCTCCAGCTGCCTGTCTTTAACAGCATTCAGAGCCTAGACTTTGAGGCTGAACACCAATGCAACTAACTCCACATAAAGTAGTGTGGTGCTCAGTGGGCTGCTGGTTCTGGCCATATCATAGTGAGCTACAGGAAATGAGGAAAGAAGACTTTTATCTGAGGTCTCTTTGAGCTACTATAACGAACTACTTTAGACCAAATGTCGTATAAGCATCATGGAACTAGATTTTAAACACTGTAGGTGTTAAGATCAAGGACCTGGCAAATGTGCTTCTGGTAGAAATTTGTTTCTCAAGATCACATCTCAGGGTATCCTCATGGAATGGAAGGGGCAAAGAAGCTCCTCTGAGTTTATGTATAAAGACGCTAATTCCAGGTGGAGGGTCCACCAACTTACCCTATTGCCGCCCAAAGGCTCCATTTCCTAAGATCTTCTAGGTTAGGATTCTAACACCTGAATGTAAGGTTACAATGTGCAATGAGAACAAGCTTTAACAGGACAGAAAAGATTGCATCCAAGTGCTGGAGTAATGTTCTCAGTACCATGATTGACATGTGCTAATAGTGCATAGTCATTAGGCTATTGCTTATTAAGGTAGACCAAGAGCCCCAAACATTGAAGAGTCAAGATTTTCCAATCAGAGTCCTGATAGGACTCAAATCATTTTAGATGGCTCAGAGAAAGGTTTCTTAGTGCAGATTGTAAGGGGAAATGATTTCTGACTTGAAGTAGCTACTAGAAAATAGAAAATATAAAGAGAGGAAGTTTCCAAGGCTTGAGATAAGGATCCCATTTCTCTAGAGGAGGATGACTTTGCGAGCTATAAATGGATGCTCAGGGCCAAGTGTCACTCATGGTATCATTTAGCTCTTCAGAAGGTTTTCACCCTTGAAGGAAAATCAGGGTGACAAACAGATAGAGGCCAGCTTGTGAAGAGTCTAGAAATGATGTGTTTCCAGCTCCTGAGAAGGATCAAAGTGACTGCAGGAGTGTGTTCCACTCCCCGTCACCTGGCCAAGTGACTTGTGGAGTGAATCAGTCACACGCTGGAGAAGGTGAAAAATAATCATTCTCTGAAGAGATGGAGACATCTTATCTACCGCAGACTCCTGCTGAGAGCTGACCAGTTTTATATACAAATGCTGTGCCTCCCCGGAGTCTTTTGCTATCGACATTGTACATTTTAAATAAACTGATTCATCTGTGACTCACACAATTACATTGGTATATGGTTGTATTGAAGAATGTATGGCTCCTACACATCGAAAGACACCAATTCTGTGATTTTGATCAAGATTACCAGTGATGCACCATGCCTACCTACACTTTCCTCTCTTGAATGAGTAGCATGGTTTTCCCATTCACCTTTACCTACACTGAACTGCCAGAGAATAGAGTGGAGCATTTGGTAAAGTTCCTGAAGTTTCTCTACTATGAATCCCACATTCTGCACAGATCATCCTAGTGAACTTGGTTCTTTCTGGGTCCGTATGTGTCTTTGCCTTTACTTTCTGGAAGCTCCTGTGGTGACCACAGAGAGGATTGTTATACTAGGCATTTATTCATAATCTAGAAAATCATAGTCTTAGAAAATGAAATAAGGCAAAATCATAAACATGATGTAGAATACAGCAACTTAATCAAGTTAGGAAAGTAGAAAGTGCGGAGAGGGTTGAGATATTGCTCGAGTTCTAGAATGAGCTCTTCTGTTCAAATCCACTGCAGGAAGCACTGCTGGTCTAGAAATCTCTGGGCACACTGTGGTCAAAGGTCTATGTGTAAGATGTGAGGCCAGTTTTAGACATTTGGAAGTCATCAGCAACAACAAAGACACAGAATTTTGCTATCGTGATTCTTAAACTCCTGAGCCTATGTGGTCAGGGCTGATAGGTAAATGCTAATACCAACAAAACCTTAGTATGAACTTGGTAAATTTTATGTAGGCTGTGGGAAGGTAAGGTCTATCCAAAATCAGCTTCACATGGTTTAGAATCATTTGTTTCTGTAACAAAACAAGGTTTTGAGGTTAGGAGTCAAAGTAAGAAACAGCTATGGAATAGATTGGTGTTTGCATTACCCTATTGGGAACTAAAGGTTTGTTTATGCTGTATGAGAGTGCTTATGGATTATGGGCACTGAGGTAGTTAACCAGCAGATAACCTCACATGTAATGAATATTATATTATAATTCACATATATGTGCATGATCATGATGTAAAAAATGACTGAACTCTATGTGCTCACTATGCATTCTTAGGAACACCAATGGGGGTGTACAATTAGGCCTCGAACAATTATAAAACCAGTTTGACCATTTTCCAGAAAATCAATCCCTGTATTTATTTAGTTCTAGCACCTGGTCAATTCAGTCAAAAATGTCAAAAATCCTGTGATGGAATTGACAGATGTTAGACTGACCGACTGTCAGATTCCATCAAAGCAGTAGGACCATTTGTGCTTGTTAGATACATTTCAGACCCAATATAGACAAGGGGAATTTGGGGAATTAGCACTCAAGAGAGCTCTTCAAGGGACATTTGACCCAGAAAGTGGGTAACAAGTCATCAGCTGGTTATATCCCCACATTAACAATAGTAAATTCAAGTCACGCCAACCCACCAAACATTCCACAAAACAGCCCTATTGGAAATAAATTGGTGCTATTGATAGGATCCATCCTGAGCCACTTATACAGTTTACTGCTGTGACCCAGTTTGCATTTTCTATGGGTGGGGGAGGGAGAGGTTTTTGATGTTCTTGTTTGACCATCATTTAATTTTGATGATGGTGGTATTAAAAAGAATGAGTAGAATACATTTAAATTTTTATTATCATAGCATTTCTATCATCTTAAGCATTAGGTAGGAAAATGTCCACTTAAAAGATTTTTAGTCACTTCCTTTTACATATGGTAATTTATTACTGCCAGAAATACCTTATCAGAATAAAAATTGAAAACATGGGGGGGGGGGCAAATGGGATTGATATTTTCATGCCCCAGTTTTCAGTAACTGGACCTCTAGTGTTTGGACTTTGGCCAGTGGGGGAGAATGACATTCTTTTTTTTTTTTTGTAAAGGACATCAGGGTGATAGAGAAAAGCCTCCAAGGACCCCCACATCCAAGATGCATCTGCAACCGCATAAAGTCCATCATCTTAGAGACCCAAAGGGCATCCAGCCTCTCCCACGGTCTTAAGTTAACACTTGTCTTTGTGTAGCTCACTCTTTTCTGAACTTGAAATCCAATTGGCCAACAATTAAAGCCAATTAGCGCAGGAGGAAAATAAACTAAAGGCTCTCCCTCTTGTGTTTTCCATGGCCGATCGAAAGCTGGTTAGCTCAAGGCATTAGCAGAACTGCGTGTCAGGCCAGGCATGTAACAGAGACTAGTTGGCTTAAAGTATTTGAAGAGTGGAGCAGCGGCTGGCCCAACAGCACTGTGTTATTCTGAGCCATCAGCTGCCAAACATTCTTGACAGGAGATGAGGCAGATGTCCAAGGACAATCAAAGGGAGAAGAAAGTTTAAGCCAACGTTTGCCTATCTCATATTCTCTGCTTGATCCTCAGCCTCAAAGACAATCCACAGCTGTTGCACTTCAAGGTCTAAAGGCTGATCCTAACTCCCAGCCTGGCCCCTCACCCTGCTACTCTGAGGGCTCTGATCAGTTTTCTTACCTCCCCCCACCACAGGTCTTCTCATTGGAGTGAGAGGGTCTTTCAGGGGATTTTTGAAATGTCTGAAAACTCAAGGTCGTCTGGTCAAAATTCCATAGTCTGTGAAAAATCGTAAGATTTGAGTCCAGGGAAAAGAAAGACAAACAAACAAGCAAGCAAAAATACCCAAAAGAAACAAACAAAAACTTAAAACCTCTCTCCAGGTCTACCTTAAATGGGTTAGCTTAGCCCAAGACAAGGTATGCTGCTGCCAACACACCAGGCTCTTAAAAGCAAGAAATCATCAATTTTAATACACAGGAAAGAGGGCTGACCTGGGTGGAATCTAAGTATTACAAAGAGGCAAGCTACAGGCATAGGGTTTGGGTGCTTAATCTAGCAGACATGGGGATGGAAATTAGAGTGCAGATGTCACGGATAAAGGGACATAAAATGCATCTGCACTGAACATATTTACTAAGACATAGACATGTTATCTCTCTTGGGGGCAGAGGCAGGAAGACTTGATTTCCCATCAGTGCTAAGAAGTGTTTCATGCCCTATCATTTGACGGTATGCTTATTTGCTAGACTCCTTTATTGTTGTAATTTCCCCAGCATGACAGAAACAAGCAACTCTCTTCTTGAAAAAAATATCGGAGGGGCATGTCTCCTCGGCAAGGGTACAAGGAACCTGTGTGACTATCACAAGCATTAGATAGTACATTGTTCTATGCACAGGGAGCAACAGGCGATTTTAAAGTCTCCAAAACTTTTTGTGCCCCATTGTCATTGTGTAATAACTACTAATCATATTAAATTACAATGAACCGACTAAACATCAAACCTAAACTGCCCTCGCCCCATCCTCAGCCAAAAGCCTTGATGGCAATGAAAGATTTAATGAATATTAGCAACCGGCAATTGTAAGACATAGTATGTGCTCAGTGTAGTCACTGAACAAATAATTGTGTGATGGATAGACTTAATCATAGGCCCTATTCATTACAAATTTACATAGACAAGGAGCTGGGAAGATGCCTGTTTGCTGTTCAAGTACAAAGCCTCCAATTCAATCCCTAGCATTCATGGGAAAAAACTGGGCACAGTGGTACCTGCCTGGAATTCTGGCACTGATGAAAGGGAGACAGAAAGGTCTCCGGGGCTTTGCTAGACAAATTGGTGAGATTCTGGATAGTGAAAGATCCTGTTCCAAAAAATCGGGTAGAAAGTGACTGATGCAGATGTCTGATGTCCATCTTCACCTCTACATTCATGTAGCACCACACACATGCACCACCAATACACACAAATAAAACACGTGCGCACAAAAAAATATACGCCAATAATATTCCTTTTAATTAAGTCACAGGTAGAAACAATAACAGCTGTATTTTTAGGGATTGCCTGAAAACAACTCCATGCGAAGTTTCTTGATGAAAACCTAATTAGTTTGGTGTGCTTTTATTTCAATAAAAAAAATCTATTTAAAAATAGCTATTAGAATTAGACAAGGCTTTAAAGATTGCCTCTATTTATACTCTGATAACTAATTACAGGGATAACTTTCACACGCACTATGATTGCAGGTGCAAATATTTAATTGTTTGTGCAAGCCAGGTGGTGAGAGGGCTACTTAACTGCGTGTTCAATTGTGTCTGCTCTAGTTGGCCCCGCAATTAGTTGTGGGTGCTAAAACCAGAGACCTAGCCGAGGCTCTATTAAAATCAAGCCTGTATAGCTCACAGTCTTTTATCTGTGAGGGGGGAGGGTTGTGCCGTTTGCATTTACTTTAGTGGTTCCTAACTGGGGCCAGAGGGAGTCACTTTCAGCCAGTGAGGGAGCCCAGGGCAGCTGGACATTGACTGATAAGAACTGCACACAGCTGCAAAGAAAGTGGCCCATGCTCCCCCACCACACGTTTAGAGAATAAGAGAGGGCATAGAGGAAAAGATGCCATGGCTGGCTTATTATAAAAGTACATGAAGATCATGCAGAGAGGTTTTCCTCCCATGTGATCAGATCATGAAATTAGATCCTAACATTTGAAGGCTCCTCCTGATTGAAGAAACTCAATGAGGGCAGCTGCTCTTCCCCCTTGTAGAGGTTTGGGACCCATGTGGGGGGTTATTTGAGTCAGTAAGGAGAGCATTCAGACTTTTTATTCTGTTTTGTTAGCACAAGGGGACCAAAGTCAATTTCTGGGAGGAGGAAATTATGAGGCAAAGATGTCAGAGATGCTTCCTGGTGAAATTTTGGCCGAGACTGAAAGTGATACAATTATCAACTTGGTAGTGAGTTGTCTACAGTTAGGGAGGAACCGAAACGATGCGTGACATGGCGGGATTCCGAGGTTCGGGCATGTTATGTGAGCTTCTCTGGTTTTGAGTTTTTCCCCAGTGAAGCTATAGCGCTGTAGTGCAGCTAAAGCATCTTGCCCAGAACTAAGTCTACCATGGGTGCTCCTTCTAGATAACTCCCTGAATTCCATACCGTGGCAACCAATGACGAGGACACGTCTGCATAGCTACCCAAGAAAAGAACTCGGTGTAGGGAACTGCTAGGTATCCTAGGCTGGGCCCTTTTATTTCTTCTTCAGTTGCTGATGATTGTCTTTACATATGTGGGAGTTCATTGGCTGATTATAGCCACAGTGATAAATCCTGGCCCGCTTTGCATTGTCAGGAAACAGAGTAAGTTGTAACCCATGATCATTCTCTTTTGAGTATTTCTCTTTACCACATTGGGCTAATAGTAGTAGGGTTCACATTCTTGTTAACAACTTAAATTTTGCCTGGGTTCAAAACTCATCGATGCGAATTACTGGATTTTTATTGTGTTCCTTGATGTACAGTATATTAAAATTGATTTAGATTGTGTCTCCAAGCACAGAGTTCCTGGCCATATTATTCATGTGGGTATGTGCACACTCATTCACACACATATATATACCTCCTGTGCTGGTTGGCATTTTGGTCAGCTTGATACAAATGAGAGTAATCTAAGAAGAGTGAATAAGTAAGAAAATCCCTCCCTAAGCTTGTCCTGTAGGCATATCTATGGAGGATTCTCTTACTTAACAATGGAAATGGGAAGGCCCAGACCTTTGTGGGTGGTGCTATCCCTTGGCAGGTGGACTTGGTATGAGAAAGCTGGCTGAGCAGGCCATGGGCGGCCAGCTAGTAAAGATGATCTTCTATAGTCTCTCCTTCAATTCCTGCATCCAGGGTCCTCCTGTCCTACTTGAGTTACTGTCCTGACTTCCTTTCATTGTAAACTGCAACTGGCACATATAAGCCAAATAAACCCTTCCCTCTCCATGTTGCTTCTGGTCATGGTGTTAATCACAGCAAAAGAGAGAAAGCTAACACACCTTCCCAGCTTTTCCAGTGGTTACCAATAATCCACATTTCTGACTTGGAGACAGAAATGCCCAGCTTTCTGGAGGAAGGAAGATCAGCCCAGGCATCATAACAGTCTAATGTTGACAGAACAAGACAGCCTTAGCAACATGCATTCTAGGATATGCAGAGATAGTTAAAGCTTGGCTTTAGGAAAGTCAGAGATTCCATCAGTGGATAGGCAGGTAGCTATTGTAACTGCCTGACCTAGCTATACTGGGGGAAGCTTCTGGCTCCCACTTAGTAGCTCTTGGCTTTCGTTCTAGATAGAGATGAACTTGGTGAGAGCCTCTCAAATTCAGAAATAAAACTAGTCAGCTCACAAGATCCTTCATGTTTGTGATAAGACTTGGGGTGGAATTCATTTTCTTTGGAATGAACTCATTCTCCTCATCTGGTCTTCTCAGTTAAGAAAGGACAGGTTATCCTATGTTAGATCATTGAAGGCATGCCCTTGAAAAGGAGATTTGGTCTTTTCCCTTCATTCCTTTGTTTCTAACTACTAGATAAACAATTGTCTCTACCATTCCCTAACATTGTGAGATACTGCCCCAAGACAGAACTAAAGTAAGAAGGCCAGTTGGTTATGAACTGAATTCTTGGAAACTATGCATGGAAATAAACTTTTTCTCTTGGTATCTCTTGGTTATCCAGGTATTTGTTATAATAACTGAACACTGAATGACACTGGTCCAGACCTCTGTTATGAAGTAGACACTAGAGATCATGAGTCAAGGTGTCTAGTATTTCCAATTCACTATGAACTCAACAGTTGAATCCCCAAACAGCGTTCTCTTTTGTCAATAATTATACACAAGTTCTCACTGCTGTCTTTTGGAGATGGAGAACACTTGTTCCCAGGGCCTCCCACAAATCTCAGTCATGGTCTCCTTCTCACTCTTGTTGAGCTTTTGCTCCCTGCCACCTAGGAGGTGTACTGTGACTCTTTTTCATTGATGTTCCATGACGATAGTAGGGTTATGGACCATCCTTTCCCATGACTTTTCCAAAGTCTCTCTCTCCTTGCTCGTGTGTCATGGCAAAGTCTTTCACAAATGGGAAGAAAAAAGTTGACCAGAAGTAGGGCAAAGGATGCAAGTATTGGGCCCTTGGCACCGACAGTCAATTACTTTCTTCCTTTACCTCTTAGGTTGGAGAGAGAATAACCCCTGGCAAGCTGAAAGAGGCTCCCAGATAGATCCAGCTTCATGGATCTTCAGGATCAGAATGGCATGGTTCTGAAGGACTCGTCTACTAATTTGAATACGGCAAAGGTGAATGGAGATATCTCTGGGACTTTTAAGATGTGAAAAGGTAGTTAGATTTTTCGCAGCCCTTCTCAACCAGGACATGAGATTCGAGGAAAAGAGCACTTAAAACCAGGCCTTCTGTGACTCACAGTCCACATGCACCCTAGTCCCTAGGAATGCAGCCCAATACATTGACAAGTGGCAGAGTTGTATTGTGGTGTCAGGTTCTATGTCTTTTCTAGACAGTTGGATTAAAACGAATCAGAGAACAACTACATAGGATTAAAAAAACAAACCAGACAACAAAGCAACCTATCTCTCTGATGGAATGTTGCCTTACTGAAAAACTTCAAGAATAATTATGTTGTTTTCCTTGGTTTGTGGTATATTCTGTGGACTGTTATGATTATGTGTTTAATCAAAATGGACATAGACAAATGGATATTTTTGCCACACCTTTTTTTTGTTTTTGTTTTTGACAGATGAACTTTGTTGTGCTGTCGCAACAATAAAAATGTGTTCATTTACACAATGGAATACTAGTCAGCTATTAAGAAGGAGGACATCACGAGTTTTGCAGGCAAATGGACAGAACTAGAAAATATCATCCTGAGCCACTCAGACCCAAAAGTACATGCATGGTCTGTACTCACTAGTAAGTGGATAGTAGCCAAAAAAAAGTACAGAATACCCAGGAGACAATCCACAGGACCCAAGAAGGCTAACAAGCCAAAGGGCACAAGTGAGGATGCTTCAATCCTACTTGGGAGAGAGAAGAAAGCAATCACAGGGGATAGAGGGAGGGAGGTGCCCAGGTGGGAAAGGGGATAGGAAGAGGAAAAGGGAAACGTGATCAGGTATTGGGGAGGACAGGATAAAGATAAATCTTACCATACACGCCAACCCTGTGCTGTTTTTCGGTATTGATTGGTTGTAATGTAACCTATCAGAGATCACAGTGTGTCTGCTGACAGTCATTCCTCACATGGGGCTCCTGAAAGTGAACTGAAGTTGGCAATGCCCTCTCAGGGCGGAGTTGGTTCACTCATCCAACATTTCACATCCACATAACCTCTGCAGATTCTTACAGAGCTCCAGGCTGGGGAGAATTCTGAACTGCGCCTGCCTCTGCCTCCCAAGTGCTGGGATTAAAGGCATGCGTCCCCACTGCCCAGCTCTGAACTGCTAAGGAAGGCGACATCCATGTTGCAGTGTGTTCTGGATCCACAGGGGAATGTCTGTTAGGGTCATGAAATGAACAAAGAGAAGTCCATTCACATCCTGGGTTCTTGTAGCTATTCAGCAGCGTTGTGAGGAGTGGTGCTATTTGTTACTGATTAAACAAGAGGCATACTTTGAGAATGAGTTGCTGATTGTATAAATTTTATTACTTTCCCCAGTAATACCAGCATTCACCCCTGCTTGCTTTATTGATTGTCTTTCTAGACAATCACACATTTATATAAAGCACTGACTCTGGTGGTGTTTGCCTTTCCAGAAACTACCCCCTAGAAAAGGTTTTAGTAGAAAATTCGGTCTGTTTTTCATAGCATTTAAACAAGTCAATAGACTGAGAATCAGAGCTTTGAGAGGTAATTCTCAAGGTCAAACTCTGCGGTTTGGGCTTCAGTCTCATTTGTCTAAGCTTTGTTGACGATAGTTTACGTAAGTGTGTAGTCTTGAAAGTGCTTGGTGAGACCTATGGAGTAGTACACACTTGGTAAGGAAGCAGCTGATGGGAGCAAGTGCTCGGGTGGAAAAGCCGGAACAAAGACAGAGCAGGATCACACACCCCTGTGGTGCGAAACTGCAGAGGGGGGAGGAAGGGGAGCCGCAGCCAGGCTCCTGGTGTCAGCCCTGACTTGCCCTGTATGAGTCTACAGCAGCTGCTGTCAATCTAAGGGCACACTCAAGTCAAAACTGCCGGTGAGGGACACCCAGATGGGGGGGGGGGGAGCCACTCCTGTCCATGCTACACAGCTTGGCTGTGCTGCTCATGCTGTTGGGCACATCTGAAAATTCAGGGTTTGTTTACCATCTCTGATGAAATGTTCATTTTTAAGGAGCCTTCATCCCTGCCAAGAGAGGCCCGGGACACACTCCTTACTTTATGCTTTTCTGTCCCTGCTCCTGGCTCACATGGAGCGATGGAGAGTAAGCTGGACCCAACAATAGATAGTACAGATAAAATGAATCAGTGGGCACGCGGGACAGTACGCTTATCCTAAAGGTAAATTAAAAGGACTTTTCTTTCCACTTAAAATGATGTCCCCTCCCCTAATTTTCTTTCTGCAACTGGAAAACTACAAAGGTTCTTCTTTCTTTATCTCTCGTAAACCTTCATTGTTTATTGTGTATGCTGTATTTGTGGACAAAAATATGCCATGGTACACGCCTGTGAAGGTCACAGGGCAAATTTAGCACATTCTCGTGGCCTTCAATGTGTGTCTTGTAGATCAAACTCAGGTCCTCCGGCTTGGTGGCAAGTCCCCTTTCTCACAAAGTTTGGCTATTCCCAGAGTCTGTGGTTTTGTTTTGTTTGTTTGTTTGTTTGTTTTTTCAGGAAGTAGCTACAGCTTTCTGGTCCTGTTCCTGTTGCCAGGGGTATGGGCAGGCACAGGGAAGCCTTACAGAGCTGTAGTGAGGTGGGACACACTGGGGGTTTCCTTCCAACCTTGCAGACATTTCAGCCACACCCAGGAGAAGATAAACAACTTGAGATGCTTGGCCTAGACAGCATAGGCCATCCGAGGTAGGAAGAAACGGAGACCCTAAAAGAAGTTACAGGTTCCCTCGTTCCTTGTATCTGGCTCTCCGTATATCCAAATGAATCTAGAGATGCAAGGGGAAAGGTGAGGTGAGAGAAGAAAGAGGGGAAGAGAGAGTGAAAGGGAGAGGAGAGAAGAAAGATGGGGGTAGGGAACGGATCAAAGAAAGGGAAGGAAAGAGAAGAAGGGGAGAGAAGAAGAGAGAAAGGAGAGGAGAAGGAAGAGAGAAGGGGGGAGAGGAGAAGGGAGAGGGAGAGAGAGGAGAGGAGACAGAGTAAAGCGGAGAGAGCAGTTGAACCTGGCACCTGTTTTAAATGTGCAACGAATTAGGAAGAAATAATAGTCTAATCACTTCATTTTCCAAATACAGATTAGAAATATGAATGTGAAAACCAAAATTATGGCAGACACCCGCCCTCCAATTTCTGACAAGACCTTGGCACCATTAACCCTGGTATTTATTGCTCCTTTTAACTACCATGTGACATAGCACTTTCCCAGCCTTCATTGCAAAATGTTCGCATAACTCATATGCCTAACATTTGCCCCAGCTTTCCTTGCATATTTTACTATGTTGGAGACTGTTTGTGTGTTTGCTATATATCAGTTGACACCTCTGTAAAAATCTTTATATTGAATGCCGTTGGCAACCATATGCCAAATAATTGCATTTACATTTGTAATGTTTGTGGGTGCTGTTTTCCTGTAAGCTTAAGTAGGGAAGGAAGGCTTAAAAATCCCTCTCTCACACACCCGCCACCAATGGCTCAGAATAACTTGCAGGTTGCCTTTCTCGTTCCTCCCGTCCATTAAAGGCTTGCGTGGATTAAAGAAGGACCTCTTACCTTCTGGATGATACCATTGTCCAAGGTGTGATTCTCCAGGGTTCCCTCTTTTCCATTTAGGTTCTCAGGGATTTCGACAACACCTTGCTTCCCGTAGTATCCAAAGATATTGTTTATTTAAAGAAACCATCCTTCCTTCTTTCCCAAAAGGATCTGAAATTGTTTAAATAATGAGGTGGGGCCTGGAGAGATGCCTCAGCTCTTAAGAGTACTTTTAGCTCTTGCAGAGGCCCTGGGCTCGGTTCCCAGTACCCACATGACAGTTTACAATTGGATTGTTACCCCCGTCCCAGGGACCCAAAGCCCTTTCTAAATTATGTTAGCATAAAGGACTCACATGATACACATACATGTAGACAAATTATAATATATATTATATAATATATTATAATATATATAAATAAAATAA
The DNA here is from genome assembly GCA_964023405.1 of Apodemus agrarius. Lineage (NCBI taxonomy): Eukaryota > Metazoa > Chordata > Mammalia > Rodentia > Muridae > Apodemus > Apodemus agrarius. Next base: position 60,218,401 of record OZ030005.1, read on the forward strand.
TTTTAAATGAGATGAATAAGATCACAAATATTCAAGACTGTTTGGTCAATGCAGTTGCTTCTGCATTAAAACTGATTCCGAAAGTAACTATCTCCCCACCACACACACACACACACATACACACACACACACACACAGACACACACACACCTCCTCCCTGCCCCTCCCCTTTCCTTCTTTCCTCCCTTCCCTCCTCCTCCTTCTCCTCTTGCTTTCCCTTCCTTCCATCACATCCTTCCACCCTTCTCTCTTTCTCCCTTTTCTCTGTGTTGCTTCTCCCTTTCTTCTTTCCCTCCTCTCTCTTCTTTCTCCCTTTGGGAGCCGAGCCTCCACACAAGAGCCTCCACACAAGAACCTCCACACACCCTAGGAGAGCACTCTACCATTGAGCTCCACCCCACAGGCGGATATGTTTCCATGAATCTGTGAAATGATTGCACAGGAGTCTACAAATAGGGACTAGGTCACACCTTCTGCATAAAAATATGGTTTTGGATCACACTGAACTCTATTTTGACATGTTTGCAACCAATGTATGGGCAAAAGCCAGCCCTTTCTTTTAAAACAGTTTAATTTTTTGCATAACTGATGTACCAGAAATTCTGTTTCTAAAGTTACAGGAAAATATGGGCAAATAATAAAAATATAACAAATTGGATTTATGACAGCTAATTAATAAAGCAACTGCATGAATCACTGGTGTATGTGCAAACACATGCATAATGTCTACTTTATCTTCTTCAGCAGTGAGAGTCCTTTTATGAATCCAGCCTTTCTAACCTCCTGCTCTATGGAGAATGTCTGACAGCCAGCACATACACCCAGTTCCTAGTGTGAACACTGCAGGGACAGGCTTGTGATGCAAATCAGGCCTCTGAAAGCCAAGGTTCTGACCAGCTCCATTCTGTCTCCTGCATATCTGATGTCCAAGGGCCTCCAGCACTGGAGAATGCTGATACAGGAAATGGTAATTCACAGGCATCCTGCGCAATTCTAACCAATCAAAAGAAAATCAGAATAAAATACAAGACAAATCCATTTATTTAAGAAAAATCATCACTAAGTTGAAACCAAAAGGAACTTCTGTTTAATTTTTTTTCTTTTTAAATTTTTAATTAACTAAAATTTTAATCCCCCTGAGGTTCTCAATTAATTTAGCCTTGATTGCCAAAACTTTTCAAGCAGTTTGCCTTTTAGAATAAAATTAATAAAAAATATTAATGAAATGCTTTCAAGAAAGGAAATTCTAACATTTCAATTAAAAAAGAATAGATAAATCTATTGGCCTTAATGTGGTACTCAATTTGAAAAGACATGGTCTTTCCAAGGTTTAAAATTCTATGATGACAATGAAATAACAGTCATTTAAACATTCTTGTCCCAAATCACTGCTGTGACTGCATATGTAGCCTATGCCCTTTACACTGTACTCCAAGGTTTTATGCAAAAACAAACGATAATATCCAGTTGATCACATAACCACTTGGCCATAATCTCTGCCACATACGTGGTTTTTACGGCAGAATTGCTCAGATCTTTCACTTTGTGGGCATGCAGAGTAGTTAGCAGTATATGCGTCGCTTTCCTTTCTTCAGATGTGACATGAAGCTTATCTCACATACCCGGATTCCCAAGGAAGGCACATGAATGAAAAGAAATAAGAGAAAGGCACTCTGCTCATCTCAGTTTAAAACCTAAGGATTGTGAGCTTTTCTCCCAGTATACCACCTTTCACATATCCATCTACAATAAACCACAATTCACTACACCCTGGGCCCAATCTACCCCCACAGCCATGAATGGATGGACACTACCTATTTTTTGAGCAACTCATGCTTCTTTGGCTCTTCTCCACGGGCTAAGTGACAACAGCTTCTCCTTCCCAAGAGTTGCCTTTAGGCTTCCTGGACATTTGTCCTCAGCAGGCAATAGGCACACAATGTTCCCAAACTATAAGGCTAGACCTCAAAAGGAAAAGTCAGAAAGAGAAAAAGGTCAAGAACCAGGGGAGAACAAATAATTTCAAATATGGCAGGCTGAGGAAATGGCTCCTTTGGTAAGGTGGCTGCTGTGTAAGCTTGGGTACCTGGAATCAGATCTGCAGGACCTATGTGAGGTGTCAGAAATGACGCTGAGCCACTGTAGCGACCAGTGCTGGGGAGGGGAAGACGCCATCTTTGGAGCTGAGTCATCTGGCAGAAGTGATGATTTATGGGTTCAGTGAGAGACACTCAAAACCTAATGTAGACAATGATTAAGGAAGAAGATACCTGATGTCAACATTTCTATCCCACATATGTGTGCTCAGGCACTTGCACCTACACAACTGTGCACACACATACACACACACACACACACACACACACACACACACTACATACACAGAAATAAGAATGCACTGTATTTGATCATCAGGATGCCAAAAACATAACTTACATGTACCGGTAGTTGTTCCTAAAAAAAATCATAGTGGTCCATGAGAGAAATACCACAGTATGGCTGGAGGTAACATCATATAAAAGCTTGTGGTAGGAGTTGGAGATGAGCCCAGCATGAAGAGCACATACTGCTCTCCCAGAGGACCCTGCTTCAACTCCCAGCACCTATGTCAGGGGGCTCACAACTGTCTGCAACTCTAGCTTCAGGGGGTTGAAAGTCTCTGAGCTCCATGGGTATCTCTACATTACAGTACCTAGGTACATCAGAGAAAAGCCCCCATATACATAATTAAAATCAAATCTGTAGGCCTGAGCTTCCGGGTAGGAACTTCCTATCAAGTCACGTCAGTGTGGCTTTGGGAGGGTGATGCAGAACACAGGTACTGTACTGGACCACTTCTTCAGTACAATTCCAGATTAAGAATTTGACATTTTAAAAATTCCACGGAAATTGGACTACAAAATATAATAGGTTGAGGCACCTGCTCTAATAACATCGCATAAAAATATCCCAACAGCTTTCGCATAGACATGTGTTACAGTAGCACGGTCAAATTTTATTACATCATTACAAGAATGTTCCACTGGACCATATGATTGGCTATTGTACAGGCACAGGATGCTGATGCCGTGGTACATACACAGCATCACATTTCCCTAATAAAAGTTTTATGGCATCCTTATGCACATTAAAAAAAACGACATTAACCGCATTAATACATTTTACTTTTGTGTCGTAGAACAAATAACAAATTCGGTGCTAATGAGCTCATATTTTCCATTATCCCAGATCATCCTGTTCATTTATCCCATCCATTGGCAATGCCTTTAAAAATAGTGATATTCTCCATCAAGGTATAATGGCATGTCCAGAGTGTTTCCCTTTTGTCCATCCTTGGATATCCCATCATGTTATAAACAACACAGCTTTAAAGTATATTACTTGATTTTTGTGGTACTATGCCATTTTTCAAAAATGATTCCTTGCTTAAAATTGTCCTTTTTCTTCAACAGCTTTTCATGTGCCCAGTAAACACAGGTGTATTTATAAGTAAACTACATACCCAACAGCTAGCTTTCTCTTTGGCTGGCCTTGGTATAAGCTTTTTAGTGCCTGTGTTCAATTTGATATCTATGAAGTACCTGGAAGAAATATATTTATTTTTACAAGACATGGCTTGTTGTTTTGATAACACTGTCTGGCGTTGTCTTAATGAAGCTATTAAATAATTAAGTTTTTTTTCCTTTTATAAAT
>OZ030005.1:60227093-60407093 GCA_964023405.1 Apodemus agrarius
TACCTAATATTACAAAAGCCAGTGTTTCCTAAGGAGGAAAAAAAGTCTCCAGAGAAACTGGAGGAAGAGGTAGCCATGACCCAGGAAGAAATTCCCAACATATGGCAGGATTTACTACAGCACACCTGAAAAAGCCAGGTGGGTAGGTTCTCTTCTGCTGGGGAGTCAGCTTCAGCAAACTAAGTTTCCTCAAAATTAAAGACATAGGACTTTAGGACTTTGCTTTCTAACAAAGGATGGTGAACTTAGATTTCTTGTTTTCTGGTGTGTGTGTGTGTGTGTGTGTGTGTGTGTGTGTGTGTGTGTGTCTGGAGTGCATGTGCACGCATGTACAATAGAACACATATATTAGAAAAACATTATTTTTCACTTGCTGGTAATAACCTTACACATTTTCTTTATAAGACCGCCTCTCATCTTGGCAAAAGCTAAGAAGTTAGTACTTGGCCTGTTACTTTTTGTGGTTGTTTCATTGTTGATGTTTTATCAACCAGACGGGAATTGAGAAAAAAAAATGGCCCTCTAAGACAAGCCTATGGGGCTGAATTCGTAATTCATATTTGAGGGCCCAGCCCTTTGTGAATGGTGCCGCCCGTGAGCAAGTGGTCCTGGGTATATAAAAAGCCCCCCAGGCAGTAGGAAGCACTTGTCCACAACCTCTGCTTCAGTTCCTGCCCTGCTCAAGTTCCTGGCCCAACTTCTCTCAGGGATAGACTATGACCTTTGATGAAATTAACCGTTCCTCCCCAAGTTGCATTTGCTCATGATGTTTTCTCCAACAGAAACCCTAACAGGACAGGACAGTTTCCTCCACATTATAGGTTGTCAAGGCTCAGCCAGCTGAAGCAGGGCCTGTGACCTTTTCCTTCAAAAAGGCTGACCCTCAAGTAATTCATCTCATTCCCCCAAAACTTGTTTAGAAGCCAGGGCATCTCAGACGCTAACTCTGTTGTTGTGAAGCACCCCTTTGGTGGTCAAATTCTCCCAAACTCTAAAGAGAAGCCCACCTATTAAACTGCTTCATCAGAATTTTCAATTAACTTAGCAAGCAGGACTGTGAAGCTCACACAGGACAGTTCTCCTGGGCAGCAGTATGTTCTCCTGCATGCTAAAGCTGGGCTCTGCACGGGTCTGTGGGCCCGGCTTGAAAGAGAACCTTCCTGGTCTGGAGCCTGGCCCTGGCTGCCCACTCTCCAGAACCACTCCGAGGGACTGTGGTGGCATAAGGGGCTCTTAACCAATTTTGAAGCAAACAGCTCGGAGCTGAAGTTCACCAGGGGGGCCATGGATGGTTGTTTGCTATTGTTGGTTGATTTGGGAAGTTGCCTTTCATAGTGGAAGGGTGTTCTCCTTGGGGAAGTCACTTATGGATGTTTTGAAATGGCTAAGGAAGTTCTCTCTCCGCCCCCTTTTCACCCACCTTTGTAATATGTTGTCACAGAAGCAGCCTTGAGATGGGTTTCTCTCCTTGGATTGGTTGACCATTTTTTTCTAGCTAGCTAATCTCTCCCTCTTTTTTCCATACCCTCTTGACCTTTTTCTGTCTTTTTCTATCCCATTTCTAGGCTGTTTCTGACATCTGTATCTCTGGCGTCCTGGTCTGTGGGCCCTTTCTGTGGCCCTCTCTTGCCTCATTTTCCTGAAAAGTCTCTTCCGCATGGAGTCTTTGTCTCTGTCTCTTCCTCTCCCTCTCCCTCTTCCTTCCCCACCCTCTGCCCCCCCCCCCTCTCTGAGGTAACACTTTTCTCCCAGATACCAGACAGAGACCTGACCTGGCATTTTCTGAACTCCAGCAGGGCAACAACATATATTATCTCTACAGCTTTTTGGGCGCCTTCCCCTGGAATCCCTCAAAGTGTGTCATTCTCTTTCAATGTGGAGGGAGATGCCTCAGCCTGTGGAAGGCAAGGGCTGTCCCCTGGCTGGGAAGCTGATGAAATCTTGCCTGATCTGTTATCTCCCAATGCTTTATAGATTAGAGCACAAGGTTACTGTGACAATTTGTTTACACGCAGGGAGAGATTAAGATCTCGTTGAAAAGGAATAAAAATAGCATCATCAGGAGCTGTCACAGCGTGAGCCCCATTGTAATCAACACTGGTCTGATTTCAGGGATAATTTAAGACCAATTTATTATCTTAATTAAAAAAAATAAGAAGGGAGAATTCAACATTTCAGATGGCAGTGAGATTGGTGGACATGTGGCCTCTGGAGGATCCACAAATAAAATAGAACACAAAGGACTCCAGCCCGGGAACACTGAGTTGGTTAAAATAGAAAACTTTTTTTTTCTTTTTTATCCTTCTTCCCTTCTTCCTTTAAGTTAATGACAAATAAGAAGGAAAAAGAATACCTTGGTTTGTAGAGCACAGTCCACCTAATACCCACTCCCAAAGGAGTAAAGAAAGCACACTCTACCACCCCCAGTTGGTTTGGAGTCTTCAACATAGTGGACAAGGATTTTAACATATTCCCCGTTCTTGAGTCTTAATGAAATCGGCTGGAAAAAAAAAAGTATTTTCCTTGGGTCCACATGCATTTTCTTATTTTCCCTCATAACTAAATTCTTCCATTTAATCCAAATGACTTGAAAAACTCCAAATGCAAGAGAGGCCAGAACAGAGTGATTTGTGATCCACCCCCCACCGACCTGCCCTTTGAAAGTTCTCTCCGACCCGGGTAAACCTCAGGTCGTCGCGCCTTCTCCGCTGCAGCCAGGGCAAAGCCCGAGGCCCGGACTGAATGGAGCAACAAAAAGCCCTTTGAAGCCCTGGAGGAAATGGCTCAGTGGGAAGCCAGGTGGACCCCAAAGGCTCCCTTTCCAACACAAATGAGTTCGGGAACAGGGCCACCTCTGGGAGTCCCACCTCCGTCCTAAAACCAAATCCACCCAGCCCACTTATTTGAAAACCAAACACTTTTCCTAGAGGCTCCCCGCCCTGTTTACAAACACGTTTACAATGCCTGATAGGTGACCTTATTTACTCAGTAACCTGTGGATTCATTTATCTTGAAATTAGTAGGTAATGAAGTGGAAAACCCCAACAGCCCTCCCACTAATTAACATGATAATAAGATTGTTTTTGCTACAGAGGTACAATTAGCATGTATGAGCCCAAAGGGGGAGAAAGATCAATAAAGTGTCTGAAGGGTTCTGCTCTCAGGTCTCCAGAACAGAACAAAGAGCTAGCTAGCCACAGCCTGGAAGAGTCATCCTTGTAAAACCTGCCGAAGTCGGGCTGGACCCGGCTGAAATCTTTTGATGCCTTCTGGAAAAAAAGACGTGATGGGGACGAACAGAGCAAGGAACAAATTACGAAGCTCACGTTTTTTTGGCGCAGTCCCGGCTTTGAAAAGAAAAGGAGACGAGTGTGCGAAGTTTCAGATGCTGATCCTAAATGCACTTTGATGGGGTGGCGAGTGGAGTGGCCGCGGGTGAAGAATGCCAGCAGATAATTACCCCCCCCCATAAAATGGTTCCATTTGCTTCCCTTTCTCTGTACCCCAAGTAAATGGCTCCTGATAGAGAGCCTGGGAGGTGAGGTCTTACACATCCCCTGTCCACATCCATTTTCATGAGGTGATTTAACACAGAGTGCCCAGCTCCAGTATTTATCTATTCCGCAGACGGAGGTGTGCAAAGTAAATAAACAAGACTTTCGAATGTCCCCAGTATGTATTTACCCAGTAGACTCATTTCTTGGGTAAATTACATGGATTTGGTAGCCTTCCATGGCATTCTTCCCCCTTGATTTTAAACATACACAAACAAAGAATTTGAATGTCCAAGGTGTCTAAATAGCCTAATTGAACTTGTGACACAAACCAGGAAGGCTGGAGACTTGGCTGTGGGAGTTGGAGGGAGAATGCAAGAATGCTCAGGCAGATAGCATGCGCGGTCCCCGGGACTTGCTCCAACCCCTGCAGACCAAGCTGCAGCACAGTATCTGGGTTGCTAAGCCCAGAGCTCTTCACAACCATGGGGGAACTATTGACCACATCTTACCAGCCTCTCCTCATCCTCGATCGATCGATCAGAAGTGGGTTTTCCCCTGAAATTCCACAACTATGTCTGGAATAGGTTCCTTGCACCTGATTCTAAAGTTAATAATTCCAAGATTTTCATTGTTCCCACTTACTTTTGAACCAAGAAGACACTCTGTGTTTATTGAAATTAAGTTTCTGCCTTTGACAACGAAATATATATATATATTTTTGCTGTTTCCTAAATGGGAACTTAGCCAGTAGTTAGAAAAAGAATGACCCTTGGTGGCCTTTATTTCAAAGAAATTAGTGATGTTTTTCCTTTCTGTGATTGTTTGAAATGACTGACTGGGGCTGTTGATTCGCTCCTGAAGTTAAGAAGTGTCTGCAGGAGGGCTGGAGGCAGGACATAAGAAAGTACTTGTCTGGAAAGCAAGGGGACCTGAGTTCTGCCGGAATCTGCACGAAACACTGCTAGGTGTTGTAGTTGGAATTTGTGTGGCAATCCTGCCCGTGGGGAGGTGGAGCCAGGCAGATTTCTGGTGTGGCAGGCCAGCCTAATGTACAGGGCAAGCTCTAGGCCACAGAGAAAAGGCATTGCCTCAAAACACAAGGTAGGCAGTACCTGAGCCATCTCAAAATTGTTCTCTGCCCCACAAACACACACACACACACACACACACACACACACACCACACACACCACACACACACACACCACACACACACACACACATACACACACATGAACACAAACACACACATACACATGAACATACACACACACACACACACACACACACACACGAACATACACACAAACATACACACACATGAAATACACACACGAACATACACACGAACATACACACACATACACACACACACACACACACACACACACGAACACACACACACACAAACACACACACACACACACACACACACACACACACCACATGCAGAAGAGACCTTTGGAGGAAAATAGATTTTTTTTTTCTTTTCTGACCCTTCTTCCTCCTTCTTCCCCTGCCCTCTCCCTGCCTCTCTTCTACTCAGCAACCATACCTTAAAAAAAAAAAAAAATTAAACAATATCTACATGTTTTTGTCTTCATTTTAATTTTGGTTCATTACAATTTCTTAAAATTTTATCTTTTTGGAGTAAGAGACAGCCATTCTTCTTTCTAAGGGACATTTGAATGGCTTCCCCAAATTTAATTAGGAAATTGATGTCTATAATATCTGGGGCAGTCTGTGACAAGGGAGAGGGGACTACACATCCATAGAAAGAGGTTTCAAGTCATTGCCTAGCCTGCGGTCATACTAGATCTTGGTAAGTAGGCTTTGAGCCCATTTCTGTGGGTGGACTCCAAGAAAGATTCTGAACCAAGGTCTTGCACAAGAAAGAGAAGGAACTGATCTGAATACATTGTATTCACACTGATCTATCTGAATACATTGGATCCATACAGATCCATCTGAATACATTGTATCCATTTACCTCCACCTGATAACCACAGCCTTAAAGGAGAATAATGGGGTTTTTGTCTTCCCAGTTTTGTATACACATGACACCAATTCTTGTTTTTTTCTGGTGTTCTGTGCCTATTTGATATACCAAACTGCACAGAGAGGAAGTCCCAGCATTGACAAACCAAGACAACCCTTCAAAGCTCTAGGGTCCCTAATCTTTTGAGATGTTGACACTGTATTTTCCATATTCCATAGCACTGTCACCTAACCAAAAAGTCATGTCCCTATAGAGCACATGCTAATTCAACAACCCAAATGCATTGCTCTAAAATTTTCTCTCTCTCTCTCTTTTGTTAAGGAATAATTTGAGAATTCTCCATTATCTCTGGAGATCACTTGGGACACCCTGGGGTGCTACACAATCTTGCTTGGGTAAAGCTACCCTGGGCAGAGAGGGAGATCTTTTTAATAACTGGAGTGAATTTCTGCTACGAAGAAGTCCCTTTGGGCACTGTGGCTTAACTTTGAATCCAAATTCCTCATCTGTGAACAGTTAGAACAAGATGATGTAGCCCAGGAAGACTAAGAACTTGAATTCAACTCAGAGAAACGTACAACTCAGAGGACTGAAAACTACTGCAATTGTGGGGAGGGGAAGCTTCAAAGGATCGCGTAATGGCCTCCACCTGTTAGACACAAACTCAAGTCCTCTAGTCTTCAAAATCTAACTGAGTTGAGATTACTGCCCCCATTTTACAGATGGCAAAAATAAGGGTAGGGAGCCTTGTCAGTCTCTCAGGGCCTAAGAGTTAGTAGGTAGAGAGTGGATGAACAGACTCAAGCAGTTTGGATTACAGAAAGAATTCAACAATGTATCCTTCTGTCTGAAGAGGCACCATCTTATTGGAGACCCCCAGGTGCTACTGATGGGACTTCTTGGGAGTCCCCTGACCTTTGCCTCTAGGAGGCATTTATCCTTGGCTATGCTTACTTTTATCTGCAAAGCTGTACTAGTACTCTTTTGAAAGAGGGACCCACCATGTTAAATTATTGGACTAAGACTTCAACAGTATACAAAAGATTTTCACAATTAGCAACAAGACTCATTCACTTGATTTTAATGACTTTGTAAAATAAATACCCAAGATTGTTAGTAAAATAAAATAAAATAAAATGCTTCAGTGGGAGACTAGAGTGGATATAAATTTAACTTAAGGTAATTCCCTTACCCCTTGTTAAGGGAACATGTGATGTGGAATTTTTAGAAGGGCTCCAAAGGGCTGGCTGTAATAAGTAGCCTTTTTGGCCTAGATTTGTATCTTCCTTGAGAATAGTAGTAATTTTCAAGTTTCCTTGCAGATTTTTTTTTCTTCTTTGCATATCCACTATGCAGTTGGGAGTGTGTCTCAAGATGTGAAGCCCTTGCAGATTTTTAATAATCAAGTGCTCTGTCCCTCCTTCGGCTCATAAGATTTCAGTCGTTTCTCGTATCCCACAAGTGGCTGCATACGTTTGCACCATTCAGAACTGCTTTTGTGTTTTAGAGAGCTTTTGGAAAGCCTCAGGACACTGATCAACCTATTCCTTAATACACAGCCCAAGCAAAGCGGCTCTGTGGCTTTAGAAGTCAACATGGCTAGCGAATAGGTCATTCTTCTATCCCCCAAACTCCCCAAGGCAGGATGGGCTTGAAAATTATGGGGACCTCCAGCTCCACACGCCAAGGTTTGGAAAGGGTAGGTTCAGAGACTAGTCATTTTCATCCACTGTGGAAGGGAACCCAGCACTAGCTAAAACCTGTGTTCCTGAGAAGGAATGGGAAGGAGGCATGCTGGGAAGTGGAGGTGTCTACACTTGTGGAATACTTGAAAGTCAGAATGAAGAGCAGTCCTTTAAGTTTTCCTCCTGGTGGAGCTCAGGACAGTTAGAAAGGAAGGTCATCCAGAGTGTCCTGCGAGTCAGTGTTCTGTTCTTGATCATGAATTTTTGCTACCTGTCCCTTGTTTTCAGAGCCTTCTCCCTCAGCAAAACACTTAAAACAGAACGTGAAGGAACTGCCCGGGTGGAGGCCCTAGGCTGGGTGAGCAAAACAGTCTCACCTATAAATCCACTACAGTGACAGGGGTGTCCACCACTGGGTGAAGATGGCATGGTGTTTGTTTGTTTATTTGTTAATTTTTCAGGTTGTTCACTTGAAAGCGGAAAGCTAACTTTACATTCTTGACTTTGGTACCTGACAGGAGACTCTTGGCTACAACTGTGGTGTCCCTTCGCTTTTTCCTCTTCACAGGATGGAACACACTCCTACGAACCACAGTCCTAGGTATCTATTCCTTGGTGGTATCAGTCTGCTTTGTTTTCATGGATACTTGATGGCCACGGATGGAGGGTCGTGTGGGATTTAGTTGGCCTAATTCCCAGGAGTTGTTCCCTATGTGAGAACTGAAAAGCTTCTGGCTGGACCAAAGGATGGGAATTAGTGTCATTGCTGCCTATTGGCCGGTCACAGTCAGCACTAGAGCCATCGAAGATGCTTCTTCACCACAGCCATGAGCACTAATAAACTCTATCCAAGAGTTAGTCATTCATTTACCTAGGTCCTCAGGCACTGTACCACATGGCAGAAGCGTGTCTAACTACAAATACGGCATGTAGTCTTGAGCTCCATCATTTGTAAAGATGCAAATGAAAAAAAACTGCTTCAACTTAGATAGAAATGAACTATCCTCCACCAAAGTCAAGAATGAACAGACAGAGTTCATCTGTCAGAAGAGCTGATACTTAAGATCCATGACTGACATGGTGTGTGTGTGTGTAGCTAGGATGAGATGATAACTTAATGGAATGAATGGTACTTTTTGCATTGTGCTAAATCCTGGGAGCAGACCATGATGGGCTGGCTGTGTTGCATTTGAGAAGCATCAGGATAGAGGGGATGGCGATGGGGGTGCAGTAGAAATGGGGTGTGTGTGTGTGCTTTCAGCCATGGAGCCAGGCATCATTGCTGAGGGTGACACATTAAAATCAAAACCTGAAGGATGTTAAACCACCAACTAAATCTTCTAAGGGAAAATAAAAAACTTCCAGATTGAGGGGACAGGGACTTGGGGCTCTGAGGAGACCAGCCCTTAGGAGTAGCCAGAAGGCACCAGAGGCTAGAGATTGAAGAACAGAATAGGTTCTTAGGGGTTCCTGGATCCAGCTCAATCCATGACCAGACGAAGGAAGCATGGTCGTGAGTTCTCCTTGGTTGGTGGTGGGTTATACTCTGAACAAAATGAGGATATGTTTCTGAGGATGTTTTTCTGCTTATTCTTTTGATGCCTCATTCTCTACATAGAACTATTATCGAATCTATGACTCTACATTTTAACATTGAACCCGATGCCAAAATGTTACTTATTCTCAAAAGAGAGTGGCATGGTGGGCTTGGGCTCCTTTGGAGGCAGACTGATCTGGATCTGAATGTCTCTTCAGCCATGTAAGAAAATAGGATTTATTTTGGCTCCCAGGTGATTATATAGTATATCCTGGCCAGAAAATCATGACAGCCAGAGCTTGGGTAGCTGGTCACGTGGCATCCACAGTCAGGAAGCAGGCCCAGACAAAAGCTTGTTGCTACTGTCTCCTTTTTATTCTGTCTGGAGCCTCAGCCCATAGAAAGAGCAGCCACATTTAGGGTAGATCTCCCCCAAGGTAATTTACCTAATCTTTATAGTCACTGCTCAACTTGCCCAGAGACTTTTTTCCATTATTTTAGATCCTATCCAGTTGACACTCTATCACAGCAGGTGCGCATCCTTGGGCCTCCACTTCTATATCTGTAAAATGAACTCAAAGTCATCTAGAAGGTGAGGATACTTTATAATGCCTCCAAGTAAGTCCTGGCTTCGACAAATCAAATATATATTAAGTTTCCACATACACAGATCAATGCGGCTATTCTAATGCTGAAGAATTGCTTGGCGAGTATCTGGGACTCAGGGAAGTAAACGCACGAGTTTACTGAAATCTCTAATAAGATTGGGTATGTACTGAGACAAAAGGGAAAAGAATACAGAGCAAGAGTTTGGAAGTCCGATTGTAGTGGATGGAGTCCTGCATCTAGGAGAGCAGTTATAAGCTATAGTCACTCTGCTGGGATCTATTTTCTCAGGGACCCTATACAATGTCAATGTCTTTATGAACTTCTCAGTTTAAGAAGTTGGTCGTTTTCACCTGAAGAAATTCAGATGGCTGAGAAACACCTTAAAAAATGTTCAACATCACTAGCCATTAGGGAAATGCAAATTAAAACAACTCTGAGATTTCACCTCACACCAGTCAGAATGGCTAAGATTAAAAACTCAGAAGACATCAGTTGTTGGCGAGGATGTGGAGAAAGAGGAACACTCCTCCACTGCTGGTGGGAATGCAAGCTGGTACAACCACTCTGGAAATCAGTATGGCGGTTCCTCAGAAAACTGGGCGTGATACTTCCGGAGGACCCAGCCATACCACTCCTGGGAATATACCCAGAAGATGCACCAGCATGCAATAAGGATACATGCTCCACTATGTTCATAGCAGCCTTATATATAATAGCCAGAAGCTGGAAAGAACCCAGATGTCCCTCAACAGAGGAATGGATACAAAAAATGTGGTATATATACACAATGGAGTACTATTCAGCCATTAGAAACAATGAATTCATGAAATTCTTAGAGAAATGGATGGAGCTGGAGAATGTCATACTAAGTGAGGTGACCCAGTCTCAAAAGAATACCCATGGTATACAGTCACTGATAAGTGGATATTAGCCTAGAAGCTTGGAACACCAAAGACACAAATCACATATCAAGTGATGTCTCACAAGAAGAAAGGAGTGGACACTGGTGCTAGAATGGACCAAAACATCATTGTGGGAGAGTACAAGAACAGTAAAGTGGGAGGGGGTGGATGAGGGAGCAGGGGGAGGGAAAAGGACATGTGGGACCTTTGGGGGTGGGGAACCAGAAAAAGGGAAATGAATTGTAAATATAGAATATATACAATAAAAAAAATGAAAAAAAAAAGAAGTTGGTTGTGTCATTTTCCTCTGAAATGTGTGATATGTTCCATCCCTTCAAAAGATGGAGACTGCCTCTCAGAGTCTGTTCTTGGTTTTTAATATTGTCATCAAAATAAGTTTCTAACCACATCAATGATGTCACAAGACCAATTGAAATAATCTGAGAGGGGTGAGCCTTGGAAGCCCCCAGTCTCTAGAGATATCAAAAGTAATTGGTAAGAGGCATACTGCCTAAAAGATATCAGCTTCATATCTCCTGCCATTAGATATCTAAACATATCTCTGTCCATTGCTTCCACAATGAGTTCAATGTACACACACACACACACACACACACACACACACACACACTCCTCTGTCCTTCAGATCAACAGATCTAATTCTTCTATTTTTTCAGACTTCCTGCCTGTACCATGTAAATCTCAATGCTAAACACCTGGCAGGCTTCATCTTGAATATGAAAGCGCACACCCATGTGTCCAGAACACACAGCCAATTTACGACTGCCCCTGCAAGTGGGAAACGGGTCCCTCCACAAATCTCTCTCCTTCCTCTTCAGTTTGATAAACTCTTGGCTCCTTTGTCAGGTCAGACCCTTTCTCAGACTTGTGATTGAAAAAAAAAAAAACGTACAAATGGATTCTCAGTAACCACTCAACAGAGCCAGTTGACAGAACTCCATGGAATCCTTCTGGAGGGAGGCAGGCTTTTAACTTGATTGATGAAATTATATCTAAATCTACTAGATTTGGGACTTCAAAGACATTTTTCCCTACTTAGGGCATCCGGGATGAAGGGTGTATGCTATTTGTTCCAAACTCCCAGGCTCAAGTGGTTCGCAAATTGACCCCTTTGTAATAGGGTAAAGGTTTCTTGCTAGATAACAGCGGTTCATTTTGATTAATTATGTCAGGGAATTAATGTATGATTACTAACTTTTAGCAGACCCTGCTCCTTCTGACCCCAGATGCTTGTTTGTGTGCCTGGTTGTAATTTTCGACCGATGGGTTAGGAGAGGTCACTGTGTGGTCAGCATATTTTAAACAAAGGAAGAGAAAGAGGAGGAGAGGCCTCCGAATGGACTGGACACTAGTTCACAGCCGTGACAGAGCAGGCCTGTGAAGTGTTTTAACAGTAGGTTTTTTATATATTTACTCTTGGTAAGAAAAGCTGGTTGAGCCAGAAATGGAGAAGAACCTGTGAGGTTGTGGTGAATAATTAAATAGTAAAATGTTAGTCCATAAATGTCACTGCGTACAGATTTCAATGGCCCAGGAGCTTGTTAAAGACAAAATGGTAATGTAAGAGTGTTGGTTTTGGTCAGGCCAGGAGAATTGAGATGAAAGAATTTTTCTTCTTTTTTAATAATGTGATTTTTCTAGGAGGCAGTGTGGGGTTTCAATAGTTATTTTTAGATTCGGTCCTAACTGCCTAGAGGAGAACACAGACTAAGCTGGTGTCCCTTTAATTACTATTTTCTGTGTTTATATGCAGTATGTGATGACCCTTCCGCTGAAGTGCTCCTGTCCTTAAGTGTGAACTAAGAATTTTACAGACCTCACTGTCTGTCTACCCATTCCAACAAGTCTGTTCTCAGTGCCCACTGATTTCTGAGATGAGCTGAGATATCTTGGTCTTTCATCTCCATGAATGTAAGTGTGTTTATCACAAGAATTAGATTCACTGGGCTCTAAGAGAACATTGATAAGACTTACTATGGAAGGCTAACTTTCTTTCAACATTCAGCTGTGAGGCATCCTCTACACAAATGCTATAAATGATATCAATAGTTTGCTGATTGGGAAACAATTATAAAGCTCCAAGGGAGAAAGGAAAGAAGAGGCCATGATAGAGAAAACAGAAGTGTGTGTCTGTGTCTGTCTGTGTCTGTGTGCATGTCTGTGTGCATGTGTCTGTGTGCATGTCTGTGTGCAGGTTATTATTAAGGTAACGAAGAATTGGAGGAGTCATAATTATGCAAAAGGTTGGCTTGCACTGGGACAATGACAGACCAATACTGTTGGGTTTCTAAATAAAGGCTTCATGTGTCATGGATCTGGAGAGAGAGAGAGAGAGAGAGAGAGAGAGAGAGAGAGAGAGAGAGAGAGAGAGAATATTACAAAGGAAAGTGTTACATGATACCACATTCAACGTTTAAACATTATAAAGCACCCTTTCTCTAAGGTAGTTCAGAAATAAATTGTGCTTTAGCATTCAGATTTTGTTAGCTCTGTCCAGAAGGATGCAAGAGAGGCACTGGGCATGCTGACAATTGCTGATCACCCATAGCCTTTATGGACAACATAATCACAATTACTGTATTTCAAACAAGCCCCTTTCAAAAATTAGAGGTGTTGATGACTTTAATGGGGATATACACCATTTGTCTGTTCCATTATTGCAATTACTGTCTGGCTTGGTATCTTCTCTCTGACAGTGGCTAATGCTGTATACTTCAAAGGAAGATATAAACCCTCAATAATGCATTTACGGTCCAATTCACATTCAGCTTTTCATGTCCCCACCATGGTCACCCCACCTCTTCTATAGTCACAAGTGCCTGAGGGCCTGCACACACACAAATGCACACTCCTATGGAAGAGGGCTCTGTGGAAGAAATATCTTTGCACTGAACCTATAGAATTGGACCTATAGAAATAGGCAATCTGAGAAAAGAAGAATGATGGGAACAGTCTAGGTGTTTAAATTGTAGAGAGAAAGAGGTGGGGCTACCTCCCTCAGTCCTTCTGCTGAAGCCTAGCTGTCTCACATCATCTGGAAATCTCAGGATAAAAGAAAACCTTTCTTGGAAAGACCTGCAGCAGTTTTTAGGGATTTAAAACACAAATCCATTGGCTAACTGTCTTCTCTCACAACCCAACCTCCTACTTTTCTGGTCTTAGTACATGTAGTTGTGGAAATAGGTAGACAATATAGGTTGAATACGACAGATATGTATTTTAAAATATCTCCAAGTTATACATAAGGATCCTATCCCATGTTCATGTCCTAATTATCTCAATACATTCCCTCATGTTTTGTATTACAGAAGACATGGTTTTTACTCTTATTTTAAGATGATGAGATGCAATGTGGCGTAAGTACACCTTCACACATCCAAAAGACAGTAGTCATAGGAAAGTATTTTGGGAGCACACATCTCTCTATGATTGTGTGTTGGTTTGCATTCAAGTTTCCTGGAGAACATGGCTGATTTACCAACAGCCTGGATGCTCAAGGGCTCTGCCATTGATATTCTCTTATTGTCCAGTCACATCTGACTACTGCTCTCCAACAGATCTTACCAGGGCTACGCCTAAGAGTCTGCTGTGATCCTAAGATCTCAAAGTCTATAAGGCTTTGAAAAAATGGACCAGGAAAGAATCAAAAAGAAAAAAAAAAAAAGAAAAAAGAAAAAAGAAAAAAGAAAAAAGAAAAAAGAAAAAAAAAAAAAAAAGAAAAGAAAATGAAAGAGCCCAGCATACTGAAGAAGCTGTTGACTAAGACTCATTTCGTAACTCTGAAATTAAGGGAAATGAGCCAAGGTCGTGTTGACAGCTGCCTCAAGAGCTAAGGTGAAGCTCTTCACTCTCACTCCAATGGAGCCAGCCAGTGACTTTGTTTAGATTCCAATTACTGTCCCTGTCTTTTAGGTCTCCATGACAGTGTTTATAGGTGTCTAGATCTACCTGAAGAAAAGGGAGTCAGAAACCTCTCCTGGGAGACAGGGAAAGTATAGATTAACTGATCATTTTGGTTCCCTTGACTCTGTTCCTGAAACTTGGGAAAACTTTAACGTTCTAAAAGAAAGCTTCAGGCACACTAGGACAAATCAGGTCACTAGATATGGGTGTCGCTCCCAGAAGCCATTCTATCTGTGGAATCTGGAATTTTACTCTCCAAGGGCTGGAATGGCTGTCACTGATGTGCTCTACTTCATCTCTGGAGTAGCTGCTTCCAGTGATGACAGGAAGGAGCTACTTCATAGCCCATGTGCAGGCTGATTTCCAGGAGCTGTGCTGACTAATAGCCTACTGTTGGCAAAACTAAGATCACTGAATAATTTTTTCAAAAAGAATCTTAAGCTAGAAATTGCAAAGCAAACTCTAATAAGCCTCACAACCCAAAGTAAACTATTTACCAAATGTCATGAACCATTAAGAGATGGATTGGTTAACTCGCCTCAGCAGGCTAAAGAGGATGTTTCAAAGAGTTGAAACTAGAGCAACATTGAACAGCTCAAGGCACAGGAAAGTCTTCAATGAATTTTAAAAAGGGAACAATATTTTGGAATTTTTGTTGTCTTTTTTTTTTAAGTTCAAAGGTGACATTTCAATAGGACTTTAAAACCGAACTGAAGAAAGATGGACATAGAAATGCTCTTTGTAATCACCAGCAAAATCTATCACACATGTTCTTTCAAGTAAGGTTTATTGGAAAGAAACTGCTACTAGAGAACCACATGTTAACTCTGACTTGCCAAGGTCAGGCCAGGGAAATAAACCCTTGAACCTTACAAATATGCACAGCTGACATAAATAACAAATTAAACTCAGCCAGGTACAACACTTTGACCAGTGGACATGAGACAGATACCAACCCCAAGGACCCAGAGCCTCTTGATTAGGAAGCAAAACTGGTCTTATTCTTTTTGTTTGCTGGCCATTATTTTTGCATCTGCGAGGTGTTTTGCTCTGCCCTGCTGAGGAGAAATCTAATAAAATGGTGCTGCTAAGTTCTTTGACAACAGCACCATGTTATGGCTCATGGCTTGTTGCTGTGGTACATTGAGCTAATGACTTAGTATGTCTTTATATGGGATTATAGAACTTTGTTCTATGGGTGAAATTGATGTAAGGTACTTTGAGTTTTAAATTCACTTCTGTCTTCGTGTGTGTGTGTGTGTGTGTGTGTGTGTGTGTGTGCACACTCACAATATTGTGCATGTGTGTATATACATACATAGGTATGTGAATGTGGTTTTAAGTACATGTGTGTGGATGTGGATATGGATGCCTGCACCTCATAATCAAGCACACAGAGTCCAGAGGAAGACATCAGATATCCTGCTATATCACTATTTACCATAGTCCTTTGAGGCCGGATCTCATTGATCCATAAGCAGAGCTGGAGGCAGCAAGTCCCAGGGAGTCTCCTGTCTTTGCTCTTACATTGGGGGCATTACCAAAGTGGCAGCATGCAGACATATCTGACTCTTTATGTAGATTTCTGGATCTAAACGCAGGTCTTCATCCTTGCAGAGCAAGTACTTTTACCTACTGAGTCAATTTCTAAATGATAAAAATTACGGCATCTTTCAGGACGAAGTTGGGAAAATAGAATATTTGGAAAGTTACTTGATTCTGCCTAACATACAAAAGAGAGTAGGCAGCTACAAGGAGAGAGGCCACTCCATCTTAAGAGGCCGAGGAAGGAGGAAAGGGGCTTGACAATCTCATGTCCATCATTACCCAGAACTCAAACCAGAAGGCATCCTTGGCATACCCATGAGGCTGAGAGCATCGCTAAATAAAGAGCATATTTCTGCTGAGTGACCAACGTGGGAACCCTCAAGCTCTTTTCAAAGTTCCAACACTAAACTTTCATAACTTTACTCTTTTTTACAGACCCAGTGTTTTGGCAGATTTAATCTACGATGTCTTTAATTAAACAGCCTGCCATACTCGAGCAATTGGAGGTTGGAGTCGGGCTTTCAGCTGCTCTCCCAGGTTTCTGCCATTGGCTGTGACAGGGTATTAACTTTAATCCCAGCTGGTGAGCCTTGAAAGTTTGCAAGGAGGAAGTAGTATTTGAGGGATTGTCCTTGAGGGAAAAACCTTCTTTAGCACCCTCTTTATTTATTTTGTATGACTTACTTTCTCAATTAAAATATAATTATATAATTTCCCCTCCTCTAGCAACCACTTTATAAGTTGCTAGTGATAGGACAGGATTGTGTTTGCCCACAGGGAGCAGCAAAGAGATTACCTGTTCCTAGTCCTCCTTTTGGGAGCATGACTGGGGGTGGAAGACATTTGATCACATGATGAAGGAGGGAAGCTTAAAAATTTCAGTTTTAAATTTTTTGATAAATGTCTATAGAATAAAAGGTGAACTTTTAAGTCATGGGTTTATTTAAATAATTTTCTAATTTAGACTGAATTGTATGATTTATTTGAATAATAATTCTTTTACCCTTTTAAGTACAAATTTAAAATGATAAATAATAGCTATATCTGTGTAGATCTCTCTGTCTCTGTCTCTGTCTCTCTCTTTCTCTCTCTCTCTCTCTCTCTTTCTATATGTATATATATACATATACATATACATATACATATACATATACATATACATATATACAGATTTTCCTTTTCAGACAGGGTTTCATTATGTAGTTTAAGCTGGCCTTGAACCTCTGATCTTCCTGTCTTCAGCCTCCGGGCTGAGAAAGCATTTAACTTCTCTATCAAGATGAGATCTGATTAGCTGCTTTGGATAATTCTAAAACAATCACTTCTCCCTAGGCACGGATGACTTGCAGGGTTCGCTGCGGCAACCAGGCAGGTGACAAGTGAGGCTATCATGTGTCTCTGCTGTGTCAGATGCCAACTCTGGCCTGATGAAGGTGGAACTGTCACTTCTAGAACTCCAAGAGAAAGACGGAAGAGGTGATTTCTTCTTTTTCTTTATTTTTGTCCCCCTCTCGTTTGGTTGCTGGCCCCATTTAAGGGAAAGAAGTTTGGCCAACGTCCTGTCGAGGAATGAGAACTCATTTTAACATGGAATTGAAGTACCAATAATGAGCAGGCAGGATGGGAGGAAACCTATGGGAGGGTTAAAAAACTAGATGACAAAAAATAAAAAAAAAAGATATTCCACTGCCATTTTTTTTTTCTGATTTGTATGATTTTCTTTCACTTGAAGGCATGCACACATAGCCCACATCCTCTGGTGGCGCACTGGGATGCTTTATTTTCCAGGGAAAGTGAGAATCCAGCAGCTCGCCTTTCCAAACAGATATAAATGTGCCTCTAAAATCTAAGGCGGTTTTGGATGCTGTATATGTGCTGTCACAAAAGCACACCCGAACAGTGAATTGGTTACATAGAAACAGGACCTATGACATCCTCAAAGTAGCCTACTTTTAGTATCTGTTGGGTTTCTGGGTTGGGCCAGTTTGGGTTTGGTCATCTTTACCTCTAGCTCAAGTTCCTTATGCAGATCACCATCTCAGCCTGGAAGATAAATCACATTTTCTGCTCTCTGTGGAGTCGCCACAGCTCTGCTAGCTTGAAGTTGAGTGGATTTAGGGGGGTAAGGGGATGAACGCTGTGATTTTTCCAAGAACCTACCTCCTCCTCCATTATCTCATACCTGGACCAGTACACCTGTGAATGGTGCCACCTCAGCCCCAGTCCTCTGACACTTCATGGTCTGAAGAAGGGTGATAGGCTGGATTCCTAGCTTCTAACTCAGTCTGGATCTTTTAGTTAATCCACCCTTCCAACCTTGACCCAGCTGAGATTCTTGTCTGGAGAAAAAAAAAAAAAGACACCTGGCAAATTTTAAAGTTTAATGTCAGGTTAATCTCAATTTATTTTGGTAAAATTAGAATAGCGTTGGTCCTAGCTGCTCTGTTGATCGTAGGAGGGAGGTGACCAGAGAGAGCAGAGAGCAGCAATTAGCCGGGCCCTTGTGCAGGAAGTTAAATCATACAGAACATTACTACCTTATTTATTTTTGGATTCTCATGGATCCAAGGTTGTTGCTTGTAAGTCTCAAGGACTAAAGGATTAGACTGTGTAGAAATACATATATATCATTGAAAGGCATGTCTTGTTACTCTTGTCTATTCATCTCTGGCTTCAGGGCACACACTCTTGAATTGTATTAAATATTATAAGAAAATGTTTATTTAAAGTCCTTTCAACTGACAGGTTATTAAATGCTAGATCAAACGATGAAGAAATTCAACATCAGACTTGTTAGTGGGCCAGACCAGGGTAGAATATGTTGATCCCTGTATAAACAAATAGACAGGGAAATATCCTCAATGTCATTGAACCTGTTGAATAGGGTTCTAGTGAAAAAGGGTTGAAGGAATCATTAAAAAAAAAGGCTATTCAAGGTCAATCAGAGTTGGTGGAAGCTCATGGACTCATGAACCTATGGGGGAGGTATGAATGTAACTCTGAACAACAGATACTTGGCTACTAATTCTTTAGTCAGTAATGGAAGCCAAGTTCAGCACAGGGTGGATGTTGGTCTGGACATTGACGTTCAAATCCTAATAGAAATATAATTAGCAAGTAATACAAGAAAAACATCCCTTTGGATGTCCCCATTTTTTTTTACAAAGCAGCTTGTAGACTTTCTACATTCAGGTCACTAATTTTTATCTGTCTATAATAAAATAATTTTTTAGTGGAGAAGAGGGGGAAAGAAAGAAGTCTCCTGTTAGTCCGGTAATAGGTTGGTAGAAATGGCATTCAGGCCACAAAGCAGTCTCCTAGCAGAAGGGCAATGGAGAAGTGTAATCAGGTTAGAACTTGATGTTGTAACTTACTCGAATGAAAGACTTTTCTTAAGGTGACATTAAGATGAAATATTTAAGATAAACTGGAAGATTTGACTGGGAATTCACAATGGCTCTCTGAAATAGTCTGTCCTGATTTACAGATCCTCAATTTTCAATTTATGAGCTGAGACCAGAGTATACCACCAGAGGATGAGAATAGAGTAGTCATATTAGAGGCAGCTCATATATCCTAAAGACAGACTTTGGAAGAATTAGAAAGTATAATAAAGTGCCTGTCCCTTTAAGACAGGGCCTGGCTCCCTGCCAATTTCCAACCTAAAGCATTAGATATTTTTAAAGCCCTTAAAACTGTCACTTTTCCCCTGGACTTTTTGTCATCTCTAAATGAAAAAACAGTACCAGAGAGATTTGCCCATATTGTTTCCAGTCTCCTCAGGATATTTTTGAAAAGTAAATATTTATTGCTGACAATAATTTTTTCGAGAAGGTTAACTAGCATTTCAAGTGCAAACCCGGGCATCTGAAAGGCAGAGAAGCACCCCTCCACCTCCAGGGCACACACAGACGGGGAAACTTGCAAACAAGGCCACCGGAAATGCGAACCCTTGCAATGTTTTTTAAAAATTCATTTTCAGAGAAGACAGGGGCAATGATTTCTAGAGAGTCAGGCCAGAGGACATTTGGGATTCAGAGGAGTTTAAATGTAGCCTGGGGACCACTGGAAGATCAAGGGGGGAGCAGCTTAGAGGCTCTTTCCAGCCTTCCTTTGCCCTCAGCCTCTGGAGGTGGATTTGACAGCATGGTAAACACAAGGACCCTCACCTCCTTCATTGCCTCTTTTCCTTGGGATTCTGGGGTCTAACTTCCAGAAACCATTGCTTCTCGGCCTCCCACTGTGTGCTTTCTGGTGAATTACTGGAAGCATTATTATGTCCTTCAGACATTTTCCTGCCAGCTTGCTCTAAGGGACTTTTGGGGTTTCATATTTTTAAGTATTTTATACACAGATAAGTTATGAAAAAAATGTTAGGTTTTTTTTTTCCTTTCAAGACTTTAGTGCACAGCATGTGCCTTAAATCCAATTTGGAAAACAAACTTTACTAAGACACAATCAGTAGACCATATTTTGTTAAATGC
Organism: Apodemus agrarius; assembly: GCA_964023405.1. Taxonomy (NCBI): domain Eukaryota; kingdom Metazoa; phylum Chordata; class Mammalia; order Rodentia; family Muridae; genus Apodemus; species Apodemus agrarius. Next base: position 60,247,278 of record OZ030005.1, read on the forward strand.
CAATTTAAAGGTTCGGGGGAAATTGAACTGCTAAATTCTTTTAGGATTATAGCTGTTGTAATATAAAAATTATTGGTTATTCAGGTAAATAAGCATCAGTGGGATGCTTAAAAATAAAGGAGACTCAGGGATAGACATTGAAGACTGTTTATGTATTCATTAGCTATACAGACAAATGCCTCCTCACGGATACAATTCCAATGCAATAGCCCCACATGTCTCCATGCACACACATTGACTGTGCCACCAAGGATTTACGTGTATCTCCAAATCAAAGACAGTTCAGCCAGCAAGGGATTTTTCTGATTTTATACATTTCCCTCCCGCATAGAACAGTTGTTTCACATGATCAAAAAAGACCCAAGCCTTTTTACTCTGGATGTGCACATGGGATGATGATATCACAGTTGCAGATGACATACTGACTCAGCCCCAGTCCTTCCCTATGTAGTCAGGAAGAAGAGAAAACAGAAAAGGAGTGCGTGCCTGAAGAGTTAGATCTCACCTTCCAGCCCTTGAATTTCTTTTACTTGTGAGGACTTGATCCCATGGCTGTTTCTATTTGTATGGAACACCAAGAAATGCAGTTTCTCTAGAGCAAGAGTTTCAAGGGTCTATTAAAAAGAAAGTGCAGATGACTATTGGATAGCTAACCAGGCAATACTGTTAGAGTAAATTCTTTAAATTGCCACCAAGTGTGCAAAAGGTGGTCTGGGGCAAAGGTATTCAGGAAGTATTGAGTTAACCACTTAGTGTCCATACAAGCAACTATATTTTCAAGGATCACAGAAATACATTTCTAGACCTGCAAACATGAGAAAAGGTTTAGGCTCAGCTGTTGGGAAAGCTATTGGCAGAAGTGATATTAGGTAGGTTACTAACATTTTTTATTTGAGAGATATAGACAAAAGCAAAAACAATAAGGGCTGGAGATATAGGCTTCCAACGAGAAGGCCTGGGTTCTATCCCTACCCCTGCTAACTAACCAACAAAACCGTCTGGTAACCAAAAGCAGCTTAGGATGTTTCTCAAGGGCACTAAGTACTGGTATCAGCATCAAAAGAGGTGCACTTTGGAATAGAGGTTCATGTGGTTTATTCTCATCTAACTAAGGTTCTAAGACACTTAGTCCTTACAGAGTCTGTTGGAGCAATCAACAGTTTTAGTCTAATACTATAATGCGTTTGTTACTTTTCCAGAAGCAGTGGCTTTTGGTTTGTTGACAGAACACCTATGCATCAGTGCCTAGTTACCCATGAGGCCTCTGGCATTTACAGCAGGGTCGAATGGGTGTTTGAACTATGGGCACATGAACCTTAAGTTTTGTGAATTGAGGAAGGTGTCCTGATCTCCGTGAAGTCAGCTAGTCCTCTGTCCTGGTTCTATCTCCATGATGGGCGGATGGAGGTGGGATGGGGTGGGGCAGATACAAGGCAATGGGAGAGAACATGGCTGCTTGAAGAACCAGTGAAAGCAAAGCTTGCTGGAAAATACCACAGTGAAACTTAATGTGCTAATTTAAAAAATTAAAAAGCGAGCCCTGCATGCATCATCTTCCCTTTAGAGTTGCTATTTTTTCTCTCACATCTGACCTTTATGTATAGGTGGGATGATTCTTCTTTCATACTTTCTCTTAATAAAACATAGAATCAGCATGGCTGGTAATTGTCTTGATGAATATCTGAATCCTCACACTGCAAATTATTGGATTTGGGAGACAGCAACAATATCCTATGCTGTTTAGTATAAGAAGACACTAAGAGGCAAAAGGAGGAAGCAATATTATGTGCAGTGTCCCATGATGATGTAACAACAGCAAAATGCCTTGGGCAATACACAGGGCAAGTCGCTGAACGGTAGACCTAAGAAAATCCACCATTTCTTTTTTTTTGAGACATGTATTTTATGCTGGGGACTCACTAAATAGTGAAGGATGACTTTGAGACGTTTGACTCTCCTGTTTCTATCTTCCTCATGTTTGGATTACAGGGTTGCACCACTATGTGCAGTTACATATAAAGAAAAGCGCTTCGTGTCGCCAGGCAAGCACTTTGACAATGGCCATATCACCAGCCAAAGCATGGACTTTGAATTTTGGCTTGGAGGCCCAGCAAATACATCAGCATAGCAAAGATAAGTACAGTAGCGAGCTGGCCGAGGGATGTGCTGTGAGAGAAGTGCCAGGACTCCACACAGCTCCTTCAGGAGAAAACATGAAGACTTGTGCGGTTTCAACGGGAAGAAATATTCTCAAATATGGACACTTGAGTTGCCTTAGATCAACGGTACCTTTGGGCCCCAGAACTAGGAATTTCCACTTCGGAGAAATGGTTTGAAGATTCTGAGTACCAAACATAAGAATAGAACAAGAACAGTGTATTCTCTCGCACCCATTACAGCTGAGGAGAAACTTGTGATGGATAAGACAGACACTGGAAACATGAAGAAGAGAGAAAGAATAAATGCAAAGGAACTTGAAACCAGTGAGCAATGAGGAGAGGATGAAAGGGTTGACAGGGAAAGGGGGGGTGTTCTAGATTGGATCCTCAGTATCTCCCAATGGCCTGTAGTATCGTAAGCAAGATGGAAGACTCAAAGAGTTGGTGTTTCTTGGAAAGTCTTCAGATCTTTAGGATTGTGGTCTCAGGAGGGATTCTGGGACTCTGATCTTTTCCCTTTTCTCTCTTTTTGTCTTGGAAGACAGGAGGTGAATGCCTTGGCTCTGCTCCACTCCCTCAGCCTCATTCTTAGGCCCATTATGAACAGGAACTTCTGAATGTGGACGTCACCACGTATCTTCCTCTCTGTGAGCAGGTAATCTCAGGTGTGTGCTTGTCCTGAAAGCTGATTAGCGCAGGAAGTCGGTGTGGACTACAAAGAAAAATGTGGCCGACATGCACAAAAGAATGTTTTCAGCCACTGAAGAGAACAAAGCTGTGCTGTTTGCAGGGAAGTGGATGGCAACTGACGACAGTTATCTAAACCAGTCTTAGATAAATATTATCTACTTTCTCCCATTTTTTGCTTCCTAGATTGTCTTATACGGATTTGAAATCATGTATGTATATGTAACATGATAAAGCTGTCTAGGGAACAAAAGAGAAACAGGAGTTGAATAGGGGCTGAGAAAAGGATAGGAAAGGTATGGAGAAGAACATATTCAATGTACAACATGTATTTGTATGAAAATAGCCTTATGAGTGGTTGACATCTGAATAAAGGTGTCTGAGATTGACCTCTGGCCCCTATATACATGTGCATAGGCTAGAGTACACACGAATCCCGTCCCTTCTGTGCACACGAAGAAACAATGCTTTGCAAACTATTGCATACAAGGACGATGAGAAATTTAAAAATCTATTACAATAAATGAAAATGATGAAATGTTTGAATGGGGTTAAATTAATTAAACAGGAAGTCACTAAATGAACTAAAAATATATTTTGTTCACAGGAGGGTAACAACTGCGCCTTGTTGTCCAGAAAGCAGAAAAAATAGGAAAATTTTTTTTCTTTCATGCAGATTGCACAAATCATAAGGATGGGGAAGTTCTGGAGAATGCAATCTGACTCCTGGGAGAAGCTTTGGACCATTTTCACTGCTCTAAGAATGACCAAAGAACCATCTGCTCCTGGAGTCTTTGAAACATTGGCCATGAAATGGTTAGCACATCATGGTTCCATCTCTCTGCAGTCAACAGCAGAAAGGAAGGAATCTACAGCAGGCCGAGTCCCCTGCACAAGAGCGCGACTCACTGCATACTGAGTCTTATGTTTTATAATCATTAACGGGAAGTTTGGAAGTCGGGTAGTCCACCTCCTGTCTCCCCATGGTTTGAAAGTTGAAGACTGAACGAATTGGGATGCTCCGTGGAAGGTCTACTCAGTGACACTGTGGAGCTGTTGGCCATGCACCCAAAGTTTTAACTTTGGAGAACTGCTCAGTAATTGTTTTCCTTGAGGGATCCTCGGTAATGGTACAGCTCTTTCATGACTAAAATCTTGAGTGTCAGAACTATGATCAGAGGACTGTTTCTTCCAATAAGTTTGGCGGGACAAGGCATCCTTTCTGCATTATAAAGCAATAGACTGCAGTGAAGCCATGGTGTGCATTTCTTACACAGTATGCCACGAAATCTGCTCTTTGAGACATATTGGCACATGTATTACAACCTGTTTCTTCTAAATGGTAAATCGCTTTTCCGATTGATTACTTAGTTTATTTTCTTAACTACCTGGTTACTCAGATGATTAATTTAATTAGATTCCATTAGGGTAAGGCACATTCCCCAAGCTCTTGTCAGAAGCCATACTCTTTTTGGTTATTAAACCGAAAGCAGCCAGCCCCTACCTTCAGGATTTAAAATTCTGATTGCTTTTCCCTTATGGAGACATAGTTTTGAAATCCATTTTTATTAACTCAGGAATGACTCCTCTGTAAGGTTACCATATATTTTAACTCTATAGTCTGTTAAGATTTTGAGAGTACTTCTGAATCTTGTCTTGACCGGGGAGGTGCATGAACATTTTCTTTCCCAGGCAGTGCAGGCATTAGACAGGGCGCTTTCTGTTTTCCCAGGGGAGGTTCCCCCAGCTTCTCCCCACCAAACAAGCTCCTTCCTGGAGATTAAGAGATAATGCATCTGAAATAACAAGACCTCATCCAGGCTTTTTGGTTTATCTGACGATCAAATCCCAAGAATCTTCAAGTCCAACTGGATGCATATACAATTGGACAAACGTTAAGTATCACCCCATTTACAGTTCTGACAACTTCTAGAATGGGGAGGAAGGGAAAGTTCCCATCTTAAGTCAGGGCTAAACACTCTTGGGCTGCGGTGGTGTGTTTTTCTTTCAGCAGGCCAGACTGCGCTGTTGGCAGAAGCCCCTCCACTGTGTTTGTTTCTCTTGAGGTTGTACGTGCTCAGCGAGCTCTCTTAAGTATGAACAGACCACAGACCCAACCTGTCCCGGGGCTGAAGCACAAATGTCAAAGGCGTGAAAACAAGAGTCTGGAGACTGGAGGGGATTCACTTCTGACACTCTCCGGAACTGGGCCTCCAGCCTGGGTGAAGAGCTGGCTGGTGGAAAAGCCGGAGCGGGGTGGGAAGCACTGAAAAATGATTGGCATGGTAGTTAGGTGTTGCATAATCTACCCAGTACACGATCCAGGCCTACTTGAAGGTCTGAATTTTGAAGTAAAACAGATCCTGGTTTGTGCCCAAGCTTGGACGCATGCTTCATCTGTAATACTGAGCAGGTGGTCTAACAGATCACCTCTTTTACCTCGGGGTATGTGTCGCCGTGGGGTGCGTGTTGGGCATGAGACTCTCCTTAACCTCAAACGGGCTGGAGGACTTGGCCTGAGTGGCCACCAGAGACTATCAGAGAAGATGTAAACAGTGAGCAACAGTGAGCAAGACCAGTTGTTGTCTGCCCGTTCTGTCAGCAACACATTTCTTAACTATTTGCAAGTTTCTTCCACATTCTTAAGATTTTTCTAAGACTTGGGTGGGCCAACATTCTTCCCAGATCTTGCTGGCAACTATCTTTATAATTTTTAGAGGGCAATTTGTTGATAAAAAAAAAATCAAAAGCCTTGAGCAAATGCATATATTTTCCTTAAAATTTTCAATTTTGTTAGCTCAAGGAGGGGGGGGGAGGGAATCAGAGATATAAACCCCAATTTAATATAAAATATGTTTTATATCTCCCCAATACATTATAAGTGCTACTTGTGGTAGTAAAATACTGCCAGAGTTCAACATAGAACCATGGGGTTCGTCTCCTTATTCACGCACTTTTACAGCTATTAGAATTCTTTGTTCCAAAGTTTTAACACAAGAATGACAGTCATAGAAAACACAAAATGCTACCAAAGGAGCAACAGTGTAACATATCTGACAAACATGCACACAATGGGGAAAACCACCGTCTGGACAGTTTTTGACAGATTAAAGCATAAAATTGAGATCTTTTAAGAGTACGATCAGACAGTTGCAACAGCAGTTGTAGAAGGTACAAGGAAAAGCATCATTAGATAAGACCCTTGATTTATCGTCCGGGTCATCTTGAACGTAAACATGAGCTTGATGAAATTCCTTAAAGGGACAGCAGACCTACAGTGGTAACCATTTAGTAACTAGTCTCAAAATATTTCTAGAAATGTCAGCAATTAAGTTTCGCAAAGTAATGAACCACTTATCGTTTTGGATGAATTCATCCAAGTCTGCCGCCTAACTCACAGTTTAAAAAGTCGGCGTGATTTTCCTATTTTGGCATGACCATGTTAATGACTTTAAGGAAAAGGATTCTGGGAAGTGTCTTTGAGACATCGCTGTACTATAGGAGACAAATGCCATGAACTTGAGAGAATCATTAGATAAATAGTTTATACTAACTGATTGGAATAGAAATTACTAGGTTTTAATAGAGGACCAGATAACCAAGACATGAATGCCTGTTAACTTTTTTACCCCAATATCACACACACACACACACACACACACACACACACACACCTCAGTCAGGAATCAGGAAACAACTCCCTATCTTTTACAACCCATTCAGATATTTACAAATTCTAATTTCCTTTACACACAGGGTATCTAAGTACAGTGTATAAAAAAAAAAAACAGAAGTATTGTCATCCTAAAGGCTCCCAATTGCTTCTTCTTTGTGGGTTTTGGCCAATTACCAAAGAATCATTTGGAAGGTGCGTAGAGCAACCTTTAATTAAATTTTAACAACAGTGTAGACACCCACACAGCATGATACAAACACAGGTAAGTGCTAATCTTCTCCCAGTCAGAAGCTTTATCTGCACATACCACCCCTCAGAGAGGAAGGAAGGCCACAAAGTCTGACACATGGTTTGTTTTGTTTTGTTTTTTGCATGTTGTGTGTTTTAGATATGATACATGAATTTTGATTGAATTAATATGTTAAGCTAACTCTTCTTACTGTCATTTTGGCTTCTAACCTGGCTTCCTCAAGTAGATCATACGCACGTGTATTTAGGCTATTTTCTACAGTTGTAGAGATTGTGTACTCCAGATTACTGACCTGGAGGTTGCTCTCCCAGTGAATGTCTTGTGACACGCATGTAATCATTTGAATATAACACACTTGCATACTAGAGGTCTCTCTCTTCTGGTTCTAAGCAGTTCTACACTGGGCTGTTCTACTGTCTGGATATAATGCTAAAAACCTTTCTTTCCATTAGGAGTAGGTTGAGCTGGACTTGAAATGATTTTGATCAGTTTCTTACTTTGTTGACCTTGGTGCTCTTAAGTGCTGGTCTGACATTATAGCCAGAAATACAAGTCCTGGTATATCTATGCGATGTGTCCACAGAGCACACACATTGAGAGGCCTATTAAGTGTCGGGACGAAGAGCACAAATTTTAAACAGAGATGTAAGTGGCAACAGAAAATATCTATAAAATACTGTTGTGTAAACAGTAATGTTAACCATTGCAGAAGACAAAGCTAAACTTTTCCTGGGCTGCTAAGCCTAAGCGAGTGTATCAGATGCTTGAGGGCAAAAGACATTTCTCTGTAGGCAATCCCACAGATATCTCCTGACTGCCACTTCTAGTGCAATGCCAAATGACCACGTACGTGCTGATGTGTTGAGGCTGCATCCGAACCTGGTCCTCCCCCAACCCCCACTGCCGACCCTTTGCGCCCTGGGAGGCAGTGTGGTGGCTGTCCTCCTTTCTCAAGGCTTGAGCTTCTCCCTTGGATCTTGCTAGCCTTTCAAAGTCACACAGCTCTGCATCTCCACCGTAAGGGGGTGGGGGTGGGGAGAGCTGGCATTCTTTAGCACCTGGGGGAGTTGTTGTGTTCCTCTGGAATGTGTTGAATGGCTTGTAAATTAGAGTCCCTAATGAAAACTCGCTGGTGTCCAACTGGAGCAGTCATCTGGCTAAAATCAGGCAGTAATTCCACTAATTTTACTGCCCTTCTCCCAGCCCTCAACGCCTCATTTAGGAAAAAAATGTTTATGTTCTCCTCAAAACACCTGCATTCTAAACTCCAGACCCAAAAGCAATTATAGATTTTATTTTATTTTATTTTCTGGCCTCTCTGTTATGAATGAAGCATTCCTTTCTTTTGTAAAACGTAAGTAAATAAAGGCAGTCCTGAGGTTTCGGACTGGGAGACTTCTAAATCGTCATGTTTTCTTTGGTGTGTACAGAGTCAGTCCCAGTCTGCAGCTGTCGCCCAGAACCCTTTAGGTATTTTTCAGAAAACAATAGTGGAGACCTTCTTAGAGAAGTTTACATTGTGACCAACTGAGGTCTGGCTGGAGGACAGAATGCTCCAATCTCAAACTTGTCAAGTAGACTTTGACTTTTATCGAAATTTATTTTAACTGAGAATCTCCACCTCCCTCCCTCCCTCTCCCTCTCTCTCTCTCTCTCTCTCTCTCTCTCTCTCTCTCTCTCTCTCTCTCTCTTCCTTTCTTTCCCAATTTAACATCACTGAAAAAAAAACCATTTTGAACTTCAAGAAAAAGAAAGTTCTGGGGCATATGCTGGAAACAGAATGGAAGTCAGTATGTCTCTCTGTGCGTCTCTGACTCTCTGTCTTTCTCTGTCTCTGTCTCTCTCTCATCACCACAAATTAATAGAACATTACCTATAAGTTTTTTCTTCTGGTTTTCATGTGTGTAAATACTTTGAAAATAAGGTGAAAACTGTGTCTCAAAGCTTGGTAAAAAGTCATATATTGTATTACATCTTGTTACTTGATAAAAGACAGAGGGAAAAGAACTTCAAGTAACATATATACAAATATCTCTATTTGTTTCTAAAGCGTCACCTTTCTCCCCCCTCCCCTCCACCCTCCCTTTGCATCAAGTCTGGGGCACATCTGTGAACTGGAGATGCATTCTGGGTAATGACATGCAAATAAGCCCACCAGTTAGCAGAATTTCCTTGTCCAATAATGGAATCGGACCAACATGTAGGTTTTTAAATTGGAGCCAGGCTTGCCCAGGCCAGATGTGCAAACAAGAGCACGTGTTCTTGGTTTTAGGGACTAGAGCAGCAATGCCCTGCGGGGGGTGGGGGAGAACAACAAAATAAAACAATGACACAGGACATCAAATAAGGAACTAGAAACAGATAGAGATGTTCTTTTGGGAAATGTCCATATCAGACAAGACTTAAGACAGTGGCTAACTCAGAAGATGGGTCTTTGACATCTTCTGTGTCACCCAAACCTGCCACTTGGATGAATGGTGTGGCCCTCCTGGTCATGCTATCAAAGTGTTCGGCCTGCCTTAGATTGCTAGACACTTGTCAAGATGCTGATGATGGGCTTACTTTCATAGACATTCAGAAGCACCCGAGCTATCAGAGCTATCAGATAGTTAAGGAAGTCCCTCTCTTTCTCAGGTCTTCTAAATATTAGTCCTCTGGAAACACAGCATTGGGGGACAGAGAATGAGGTCTCATTGTGTTGCATGGGTAGAAAACTGTGGCTGCAATGTCTGACCTTGGAGGTCTAGTTTTCCAAGCACACTTTCTATGTATGAGAGGCAAGATATACTTGCTGCCTCCTGCATCTCAGTCTGTTAACTCAAATCAAGTGGCTATTGAAAGATTCTCAAAGAACTGAACAAGAGGACATCAAATAGGCTTAAATCAAAAGTTGACTTACACAAAGTGGCTTGAAACAAGATTTCAAAGCCTTCCTCTTTTGAAGTGAAAAGATATCTTGCCGTTTAAAAAAAAAAAGCCAAAAAGTATTACATTATAGATGTCACAACTAATGATCCTCATACAGCCGAGGCTCTGGAGGATCGGAAAATGAGCAAACATTTGGATGTACTTCTCGAAGATGATGGCTATATTTAACTGATGGCTATTGAATTTATCAGGGTCAGTTAGCATAATGAAAACATATTTTATTAGTCTGTTAAAGGGATAAATTGTTTTCATATTTATTCATCTGTTCCCAAGGCTAATTTGGGGCTTTTGAAGACATGCTTTTCATGTCCCTAGAATGAACAGCTAAATAAATAAAGCATTAGTTTGAGAACAGAAGTAGCCACTATAGATGCAGCCTGCCTCCCTTCCGTACAAGTCTAAGTAATGACTTTCTGCCTCAGTGTTCAACAGATACGGCAAATAGTCTCTGGAATTCTCAAGATAATACAAAAATAAATACAAGTAGAAATATATACCAGCAAGGGAAAATAAAACAACTTCGCCATGGATGTTCACTGAATAAAACACAAACCCAACATGATGCTGTTTACGATTTAAGCTGAGAACGCTTCTGCTTCAGTTCATTGCTAAGTGCATTCCCATGGTCTGAAAAAGATGAAGAATGTGGGAACAAAAATCCCTGCTTTATTTTGTTTATTTAATAAAAATATATCAGCATTCATAATTAAAAATGGGAACTTTCGGATAGTGGCTTCCAACGCATACTTGAGGTTTACAGGCTTCTTGAGGGGGGTTGTGGGGAGCTTACAAGAATGGCAGAATCAGGCCTGTGAAATGGTTCAGAGGGTAAAGGTGCTTGCAGCCAAGTCTAACATCCTGACTTTGATCCCCGGAACCCACTTCACAGAAGGAGAGGCAGAGTCTTGAAAGTTTCCTTCTGCCTTCCACGTGCAGCGGTATGGATACCACGACCCACAGATTAACAAACATGGAGGAGGCAGAGCCTTCCCTGTCAGTTAGCAGTGATGCTTTGCTCTCATGAGTAGCCAGGGTCAGCCATGGTGCCTATGGCAGAAGAGTTCCCAGGACGCTCAGAGGAGATGCCTGTGAAGTACCTCTCCGGACTGCATCTGCCTGCTGGTGTTGGTCATCTTTTATTCCCATCCTAAACCCTTACGCTATATGCACAGATTGCCGGCTGCAACTTCTCCTGGGCTCTCCAGCCTTTCCACTATCAAATTTGCTCAGGCTGTCAGAGCAACAATACAACCTAGATGTCGTTCAGCAGCGGGCTCCCCTGCTTCCTGCTCCTCAAGTACTCCTTTAGATGAGCCTATCCCCCACTTTGTCTTCAATGCTCTCCTTGCGTGATCTCAGCTACTTTAAATGTTTCTCATGTCACCTGTATCCCTGTCCCTCCAGCCACTGTGCAAAACTAGGTTCCTGTTTCCAACTATCTAAGGGCATCTCATTTTTGAAGATCCGCCTCTGTCTCAGATTCATGGCAACAGAGGGTGGCTTACCATCTTAAGACCATTTAACACCAGCTTTTGGTGGTCCTCAAAGATCACACCATTGGAATAGTGAATTCTGTTATGTTGCCTCAGAACTGATACTGAAATAAGGCTTTCCTCTTCGTTCATACATTTTCACTGCCCCCAGTGGAACCAGGGAAGATCTTGTTGTGATGACTTTGACAGTGTCCCTATTCATCTCTTTGGTCAACTAACTACAATACCATGGTATTATCTATCTATCTATCTATCTATCTATCTATCTATCTATCTATCTATCATCTATCTTTTGCTTCCCCCCAAATTTAAAGTGAATAATGCTTTTAGACAAAACTACTCTTTAAGTCCTTCTTGCTGTTTACTGGTTCAAATTCAGGTTCTCCTACAATTGTTTTCTTTCTGGTGATGCTGTCAATCATCCTGAGGCCCTCCTCCATGAACTCCGGGCCTATGCCAACTGCAGTCTTCTCTTCTTTCCTTCTTCTTCTTCTTCTTCTTCTTCTTCTTCTTCTTCTTCTTCTTCTTCTTCTTTTTTTTTTTTTTTTTTTTTTTTTGCCTTGGCAGTCATCTTAGGGTTCAGGATATTCAAAGTCCTTTTTGGAAGGTGCTTAGCACGCAGGAGTGGAAGTGAGTTCAGAACGTGTTACTGTTGTCAGCTGTACCTTAACATTTTGGGAGATGCAGCAACTAGTAACATGGGTGTTCCCTGCAGGAAGAAAAAGTTGGCAGGATGTTCCTTTAGGCTTTTTAATGGAGAAGTGAGAAAGAGGAAAAAAAAAAGGAGTTTCAATGGAAAGTAAGTTGGCTTGGAAGTCTCAAATGTAGAGGAGTTCTCCCCTGCCAAGAAAAACACATGCAAATTAGCATGGGAAATGCACAGGGCTGGCCGAAGAACAAAATTGGATAGGAATTTAGAGCAGTGGGAAGGATACAAGGAGAGTGTGTTGGGACCCAAGAGTGTGGACGGTGATCCCTCACACGGCCCAGCTACTGCCTGGCGCCTGCCACCCCTCTCCCAGCAGCAGCAGCAGCAGCAGCAGCAGCAGCAGCAGCAGCAGCAGCAGCAGCAGCAGCAGCGATCTAGGCCACAATTTACATTTTACATTTCTGTTAACTCCGGGAATTGGGTAGTGGAAGTGTTAGGGGCGGTAGATTAGAGAGAAACAGACCGCGCAGCAGCAGTAGAGGAACAGGCAGGCATGCAAAATGTGCAACAAAGGGCGGATAGAAGTGTTTGCTTCGGCTTTAAACCAATGTGTGTGTAATTAACAGCTCCAATTCATGTTTTAATTTCCCCAACATATTACTTTTTATTGCAAACCCTTCATGGAACAGTGTGAATTGGCTGTGTATCAGAAAGACGCTTCAAGAAGATGGGCCCCGGCATCGTTTCCCTCAGTTTCTCTCCTGACTGCATTCGGTATTAGCGACAGACGGCACCCCAAGGGCAAAGCTCACTCTCCCTCTGTACCTCAGCAGCAGGTAGATAGAGGAGATTGCGGGAACAACCCGGCACACCTCGTTACTGTGACACCGTGGGGACCAGCAGGTTCACTTAGGGAATTGTGACTTCTTTCCTGTTCAATTATTAGTCGGTCTACCAAGACCACCTACAATTGCCAATTAGCACAAGCTGTAGAGAGATTCAGACTAAATGGACACGTTGATTCCATTCTACTTTCTCATTCAGAGGTGAAATTCTCTGATGGTAACAGCTTCCAGTGCCTTCTAAGAAAATGAAGTCTGGAACACACACACACACACATACACACACACACACACAGAGAGAGAGAGAGAGAGAGAGAGAGAGAGAGAGAGAGAGAGAGAGAGACAGAGACAGAGAGAGACAGAGACAGAGAGACAGAGAGACAGAGAGATAGAGACAGAAATACAGAGAGACAGGGAGAGACAGAGATAAAGACAGGGAGGCAGAAAGACCTAGACGAATGTACACAGCACTCACCTACCTAGACAGAGGAGGAGATGAGTGATGGACAGGGGCTTCCCTCGGTCTGAATTTGAAGGATGGGAGAGAATCTATGTTATTGAAAAGGGAAAAATAATAATTCTGCATTATAAACTTCCACAAAGCTTTCCACGTTCATGGTACCGCATTACAAGTTCTGATTTTATAGTCATCTCTAAAGCACAAAGGGAAAAAACAAATCTTGGTCACAAGGAGACATCAATTATTTAGCCCATGGCTCTATTCACACAAAAATAAAATTAACAGCCCACAATTCTCTTAATAATTCAAACAGAATTCTCTACTTTCCCCTTAATCAATTGTATGTTTTAAATAAAGTATTTTTATGCCTAAAATGGTCCAGCAATTTCTTCACATGCCCACTCTATGTACACACAGGCAGAGTGTACACATTCAAGTATGTTCTGTAATTAATTTTGAAGGGAACGGAGAGCGTGCCAACATTGAAAGTAGTGAGTCGATTACTGGAACAATTGGAGTCTTGCTTACAAACGTGGGTAAACTATTTTTCCTTCTACTTAAACACTCATATATTGTGTAAATAGAAAAAAAAGAGATCCATTTGTAGTAAGTAGGACTTTCTCATCTTGTCTGTCGGGAGACACGGAAGAAGATATACGAAACCACAAATTAGATCAGGGAACCAGATGGTAGCAGGCCACAGGGCTTCGAAAATACGCTGTCATTCTGGCCCCATTTTTCCTTTACAGTAAGGCCCAGGGGGGAAAATCACTTTTGGATAAAATATGATACCATCTCTTCTTGTAAGAAAATTTGGCTGAACTGATCCAATTTACAAGTTAGAACGGACAGGTCTGGAGTTCTTGAAAGCCTACCTTTTGGTGGTGTAGGGTATGTAAGAGAAATAGTTAGGGAAAGTGAAGGAAATCGTCATTATATTTTAACATTCTAGGTCCACTCTCTACCATCTTGTGTTGTGTTTGGAGAAGTCTTATTTGTTCCACAAAGTGGCCTTCTTTCCCCCGTTAAAAGGATGTTCATGCTGAAATCTTAAACTTAATCCATGAACAGGTTTGAACAGGTACACTCTGAAGTTCAAGCTTGGCATGGCAGAGCCTTCACTGAGCCCCTAAATATGGTCTAACTTAAAAATCAAGCAGTGTTCTAAGACTGAATAAAAATAGTAGTTTTTATTTTTTTTTTTGGTATAAAAATTCTTGTTTTTGTATCTGATAAACTCTAATTACATTTCTACTTGATTCTTGAATAACCACACACACACACACACACACACACACACACACACACAAGCACATGTATACCTTACACATGCACATGTATACACACTCCTTAACTTATTTTCAAGTGCATCACTCACTACCTTTTGCTGTGCTTTTTCATTTAATACAGAAACAATAATGGCAGCTTTGATAATTACTTTTGCATCAAACTGGTGGTTCTTAACTTCTTATTGCTGGGACCCTTTAATACAGTTCCTCATGTTGTGGTGACCCCAACCATAAATGATTTTGTTGCTACTTCATAACTGTAATTTTGCTACTTTCATAAATCATAATGTCAATATATGATATGCAACCCCAAAGGGGTCGAGATGCACATGATGAGGAAACACTGCTTTCAATCCAGGGCAAAGCATGTTCACATTACCTAACTGAGGTCAATGGGTTTCATTGCAGGGAAAGAATCATAAACCTGGTGGATGTTTTCATTGTAACGTTAGTTCCACCCCATCTTTTTCTCTGTTGTATGGTGGTGACTAATTTTGGAAGTCGGCTGAACTTTGAAAATTCATATAAAACAGAAGTCTGTTTGTGTTTTAGGAGTTCCCCTTTCATTGTCACATATGCCCTGCAGATAGACTAAATTCTCAGTTTAACTGTGTTCTGAGTCTCACTAAAGCCTTCCAATTTTATGGATTCTGGAACAACCCTAGCTCGAAAACTACTGAAATTCCTAAACTGCAGGCTGAGTATGTGTTTCACAAAAAAATGTGAACTCTGAAATGCTCAAAAATCTGAAAAATTTTGTGCATCAACATGACGACATAAATGGAAAATTCTACCCCCTCCCATTCCTTCTTATGTGAAAGACAGTCTTGAGAAAAATACTGTGCAAGATTATTTTCAGAGCATGTGGATATGGTACACTGGAAGCAGAAATGAATTTCATGTTGAGACTTGTATCTCATTGCCAGGGTATCTCTTCATGCATATGTAAATATTTCAATTTTTTTTTTTTAAAAGAAGTCCAAATTACAAGATAATTCCCATTCCAAGAATTTTGTGTAGGGAATACTCAGCCTACATCAGACACTGTATTTCTTTAATAAGCCCACTGATCTGTCAAAAACTAGGACTTTTTTTTTAACCTTGCTTCTATACCCTAATGGGACAAGGTAGGCAGAAAAAAACACACTCAAGATTTTCCGGTGTACTTTCTTAGATTGCCCTGTGCTAGATGAAACACCACAGATAGAGTCGAAGTGAAGTGTGAATCTTGTTTTAACATTGAGATCATTTGAAAGACAATGTGAATAATTTAGGCTTGAATTATCTGGTTGGGCCCTAGTGCCAATTAAATTAACCGAATAAATTATCCTAGGCTGATAATTTGCAGTGAACAAAGAGACACAGAGAGTTAAGATAAATACCTGAAGGATTCATTTACAAACTCAGTTAATAATGTTTTCAGTCCTAATTACTCAGTTTGGCTATCTGAGTTGATCTATTTGCTGTGTAATTATATAATTGCTTAATTCTCCAGTTCTGGTTATGGGGGGGATTAAATGAAATCGTATATTGAAGGAATTTAGTAGTTCTTGATTCGAGTGCTTGCTCTGGGTGCAGGCTGTAGCCATTACATACCGTCACATTGGCTGGTCTGGTCCATTGCTTTTGGTGATAAAAGCTTTGTATCACAGCATCATACAACTTTGTACTGTTTGCCTCCATGCAAGTTACAGCCAGGGTTCAAATGATTAGGTCGAAACAGACCGGCAGCACTGACTCTTTATAGACACTTGTGTGTGGGCCAATCTCATTCTTCCACAGATCCCTTAAAGATTAAAGGAATAATTCCATAGAAAAGATGCACAAAATTTGGTGGTGTTAATTAGCACTTCTAAAGACGACAGTCAAAGTATTCCTTTTTACTCTTTACAATATGCTGCGCAGTCTTCAGACACAGCGCCCACAGGCAGAGAATATTTTCAACCCAGCAAAAATACATGTGCCTGTGAGGGGAGATAAATATTGGGGTAAATCTTATAGATTGTCTGGCTTACTTTATATTTCAGAGAGAGCAAAGATGCCACTGCCCCCTGAGTATTTCCCATTGGCTTAAGTTATATTGGGGGAGTGAAATGAGAGAGGAAGCATGTCTATAGAAAGGTGTGTTAGGCTCAGACAAATTAGCCGTGCTATACCCTGTGGAGTTCCACACTCTTCTGCAGTCTGTTTGGAGAGGACCGTCAGGTTCCTGGGTGATCACAGGGATGGACAGCAGAAGCCGTAGAGAGAATAGAAGAGGAGGGAAGGAGAGCCAATAAATGGCTTTAGTATCCTTATCCCACAATAGAATACTAATGGACGGTTCTTTGGTCTAAGTCAGAAAAGTGGGTTTAATTTTCTACGGTCATTCTTGCTCTTTTTGTGCCCTTGATCAAATCCATCATCTCTTACAATCTTGGCTCCATCATCTGCAAAATCAAATCAGGCTGGCCTACCAGGCCTGTTGTAGGGATTGAAGGCTGGGGTCTATGCATAAATTCTTTGAAACACAAAGTAGGAAAAAAAAGCACTGTACAAACGTGAGGATTAGTAGCAGCCGGCCTGTTCCATTTCTGTTGCCAGGCAAATCCTTGGCCACTTGCCCTGACCGCAACATCCCCATGACAGGCATGGTGCATGGCAGAAACCGGAAACAGGCCACTTTCACATTATTTTGAAATTTGTTATGAAATTTTGCCAAAACTTTATAAATACCAGTGAGGGCAACAGGGTGTTGTAGCACATTCTTTCCACCCCATGAACCATTGTTTTTTGTTCTGGACTTGTAAGTTAAAATGTGCTCAGCTGCAGTTGCCTAGCTGGGTCATCCTGTGAAATGCCTGATATTCAATGCTTGACTCTAGCCAATTATCTTTAGTTCCCCTCTTTTATTAGTGTTAAATCTGAATTACAAGGGGGAAGGGTGGGAGAGGCGTGTGGACAGCACACTAAACCTTGTGGCAGTGAATTCAGTTGCGCCGTTTTATTATTTCTCTCCCTTTGGCACTGCTGGCTTCAGTCCTTCGTTGATTTTTTTTTTTTTTTTTGGCTTCTCCGGAACTCATCCCTCCTTCCTTCCCTTCTACCTTCGATGTGTTTTCTCAGAGCTGAAGACAAACTTTTCTGGTTGGGAAATCTGAAAGGAAAACAGAAGAGGAGGAGGAGGAAGAGGAAGAGGAGGGGGAGAGTTCACAACAATCTTAAACTTGTAGTTAACAAAACAAACTGCAGATAAAACCCCTGAAGGTCTTGGCAGTGAACCTTTCCCACTAAAATGAAACCCCGTGCACTCGTAGTCTGAAACAAATTATGAAGGAGGGGGGGAAAATCAACAGCTCTGGGGTGAAACCGGGGTCGCTGCTGCCTCATCATTTTTAACCAAAAATAAAACAAGCAAATTTTGTTTAACTGCAGGTCAAAATAAAAAAAAAATTAAAAAGTCCCTCATCTGTTCGGTGTAATTACTAACAGAGTGCAGCCTTTGCCAGCTGCAGGGTTCATGGATAAATGGAGGGAACATAATTTTCGCTCCCTGGGGTTAAACCTGCAAACTTGAAGTCTGTGCCTATAGTATGCTTTCAATATTCCATGGGAAACCGAGTCAGGACGTTTTGATAGAAGTTCTCTATTTTTTTTAAGTAGAATGAAATAATTGTGTTGCTTATGAAAAGTTAAATCTCTGTGTAGAAAAAGACTTCTAGAAATTCATTCCTCTGATGTCCTCAATCAAGACACCCTGCTCCTACTGTATCATTAACTCTCTTGATCTGTAAGATTTTGTCACCAAAGATGGGCAAACTTGGCTACACTTTGGATTTATGGTACAGAGGCCACAGTGTTTCCTAGTATTCTTGTCACGGTATGGCCAGCAAAAGTTTTTTCCTACCTCATTGCGTCCTGTCCTTTGTATTGAAGCCCACATGTTTATTAAGGAAAATGTAAGGCATTTGTCCAGAATTCATTTACTCTTAACTCATTGACCTCTGTGATTTGTTTTGTTTTGTTTTTTTAAAAAAAACATGCTCAGTGTCCAAATTATTCAACACAATGCTTCTGAATAATCTTTAAGCCCTTTATCTATTTTCATAAAGATGTTAAATATGACTTGAAAGGAAATGAAATTTAAACCAAGAAAATTTAGTTTGAATTTCAATTTGAACTTCTCAAGTTCACGTGAAAGTCCCAAGGAGAAAAAGACAAAAGTGTATCTGCTTTATGCTTTATTTTCTACCTGTCTGGGCTTAATGAGGAATTTCATATGAGGGTCTCCAGGAAAAAAAAACACAGACTCACTACCAGGTAAGTATCATTTGTTTCATAGGAAGAATGTTGAGCTGGAATTGTGGCATATTAGAAGCTGTCAATATATGGTAAGAGGAATCCTCATATCCAATAAGTTGCTGCGACACCTCTTGCACTTGACCTGGTGAGAGGGGCTGGTCTGCTCAGGCAAAGGATGGCTTGCTAAGGAGGTGCCACAGGGTGACTCTGAGAAACCAAGGGAGCCCAGACCTGAATAACATCTGATTATGCAGCTCTGCGCACAGAGCCTTCTTGGGCATTCTGGCTTTGAGCTTCGACCAAGGTGGTTTGAGAAAGAAGAACTCAATGTCTAGTGCTCCATTCTCAATATTAACACCATCTTCCACGGGGGGAAAGTCAACCACAGTTGGCCTGTTTAAGTGTCCCACCTGGGAGATTTAAGAATCCATGCCTGCTCTATGAAGTGGCAATTCTGTATAAACAGAGGTTTGGATTTGTGTGTATAGCAAACTGAGTTGAGGAGTGTTGACTAACAATCTGTTTGACCATTTAGAGAAAGCACATTGCTCAGTAACTTTTCACTTTTTTCCTGCATGTTGCTTGTAATTCCTTCCTACCTTCAGCTGGGTACTGTAATGCTTGACACCTGACTGTATCAGGGCTCAGCTGAAAAGTTTGTATCAAAATTCGTGATATTCGTGGACAGTTTTATCTTCTGTAAAGCAGAGAATGAGAGAGACGAATCTACTTCACTTGTAACAAAGACCATTACAAAGCAGGACTCAGTGCACGAACTTAAAGAACACTGGATCGATGCAGTCCCAAAGCATCTCCCATTGTAACCATCCTGAAACCAGTCTGCGTCTGCAGCAGAAGGTGCAGGATGAGCACTGGTTTCCAGGTGGCAGTGGTAGGATAGCTGCCAGTCCCTGCACATGCATACACATCAGAAACTGCAGCATCCAATGGAGCAGGAAGGTTCTTAATGCCTTAGGGGAGAAAAAAAAATAACAAAACAAAGCAAGAACCAAAGTGAGCAAATTTGCATGCTTTAATCATTAGGAACAGAACAGGTGTGGGAAGGAGTGGAGAGAGATGAAAAATCAGAGGATGTGGTGAGCCAGATTCCAGTTCAGGAGCAGGCCAGCTCTACACAATGCTTTGGAACACACTGAAGACTCCACAAGATGGTTTGTAGTTCTTCTCTTCCCTTCTGGGCAGAGCCTTCTGTAGGCGGGGCATGTGTCTATGACAGAGCAGTACTCCAGCTATTTGAGATTGCAATAACATCTTTTGAATCAGCACTAGAAATGAAAGCAATTGATATCACTGATTTAGAGGGGGAAAGTAACTGAATCAAATTTTATGGATGCAAAAATGAGTATCAGATAATTACATCTTATTTTCATCTATGTCTGTGAGTTCATACATAGACATCTACACATACATATAAGTGTAGTGTTGGGGCAACTGGTATACCCAGGTTTGAAAGCATTCTTTCAGTAAGTATATGTAAGAATTACAGGAAGGTTTAGTTAGTTTCATTGGCAGTATATTCTCTTCTTTTCTTTCTTTTTCCTTGTTTCTTTCTTTCTTTCTTTCTTTCTTTTTTTGTTTCTTTCTTTCTTTGTTTCTTTTTTCCTAGTAAATATTATGTTAAGTGTTTTACTTACAGTTCATGAGGTCTTAGATTAACAAGCTGTAGTGTTACTTTGACAAGGATTAGATGTTGCAATGAACAAAGTAGAGAGGGTGGGGACAGACACAGAGTGCAGACTCATAGACCTTTACTAGAAGTAGTGAACATAGTAAAGTGGACCCCGTGGCATCTGACACTTCCTATCACACCAACCCCACTTTCTGCGACGCTTCAAAATCCTTCTTATGCTCTGTTCATCCTCAGGGTCAGCGCATATAGCCCCCATGTTTGGATTGTTCTTCTCTCCATTTGACCAGCAGTAGCAGATGTCATAGGTGCCTAATAATGTGTTCAGTTCTCTTGCCCTCACTAACCATGTGAAGAATTCAACTTATGAGACATCCGTGGCCATGTGATTTGTTTTGATTAATGATCCCCCAGGGAAGCAATGTCTTATGGGAAAGGGGAAAGAAGCTTTAGAAGCCGCATTCGATTTTCTGCCCTTCCCCCAACCCTCGGCACAGCAAACTCCGTGTGATGATGAGATTTGAGGACAGATTAAATATCATGGGATGCTTAGGCAACGCAGAGATGGCAGCTGCTCAGAAAAATGTTCTGGAATAGCCACGTGTTGCTCCTGTCTGGTCAATATACTTTCATGACATTTGGAAGCACAGCGGAGTTAAGGGAAGCTGATCTTGGCTTAATTCATTCAAATCCAGACCTTACCTTAAAGGTCTCTTTGGTTCTCTGCCTCACACTTCCTTTCTGATAAATGGAAAAATAACCTATTGCATCTGTCTCATATGACCAAAGAAAAGAAAATTACGCATTAGAGTTTGGAACAAATCACTGTATATAGTGAGTATTCTTCTAAAAGTGTTTAATAAACTGTAAAATGATGTCATTCTCAGAAATATATGTTGTGTATTTTGCTCCCATTTACTCCCTGGCACCCTCTCTTATACAGTGCATTAGTATTGTTCAAGGAATCTTCCTGTCCCCAAGTCTTTGTACTAGGTACTCAAAGTATCTTAATTAAAATTTGGATTTTTCTGTGTGCTGATTTGATTGCAGACTTCTTGCAGGCAGGCACCATGTTTGCTTGACTTACAGTTTTATCTCTGAAAGACAGTTCTTGGCCTCAGACAGATGATGTTCTTGAGTATTTAGTGTAGAAATGGAAAGATGCTGAATATTCAAACATGAATTTCAATCTCCTTGGAGTTTTCACTCTGAGTTAGGAAAGAAAAAAAAAGGATGTGGTTTGTTTTGTTTTTCCTGTGTAGACAATCCTATAGATGTCCTTAAAGACATGGCACGTCTGTCTTCCCCCCAAAGAGCATTTCTAAGGTTTGAAGCACAATTCCAACAATGACCTGCATGGTTTAGGGAACACAGTGTTCTGTTGCTGAGGTAATAAATTTATCCTTTTGTCTTTAATCATTCTTTGGATGATAGATTCATTGATGCTTCTCAGCTCAAATTTCAGCTTTCCTAGTCTGAAGCAACAAAGAAGAGTAGCGCCCATTTGTCGTGATCCACAGCCCTATACTAGAAACACTGTTGACAAACTACTGCTGAAACCCTCGTGGATAGTCTCCTTCAGCACCGGCAACTCCACACTTGGGTCAACCTTTGCAATGAATGGTCTTCCTGTGTTCTTTGAACAACAATATCTTAAAATTTTATAGCGCTCTATAGCTAAGCATCTTTAGACATTTTACAATAACGTTAAAAGAAAGGCCAGCTTTGCCACAGGGGCCACACTAAAAGCAAGTGGTTGGACTTCCTGCAAAGGATGGTGACTTCGGAAACTTCCAGTCTCTCAGCACCCCTGGCTGGAACTTATTCTTCATAGATGCAAGACACAGGACTGAATAAAACTTTCAAGGCATCTCAATTCTCGGGGCCCACATCCTTCTGCATAAGAATTTTAGGGGTGAGTAGAGAGAAAGCAAGACAAATTCCCATTGGAATTTTGAATTATTTGAAGTGGAGTCTAATATTTACATGACAGGAAACCAATTTCCTTATTTGAATAAGCCTAGAGCTTGTGTTGGGAAATGTGTGAAAATGTTTCTCCCTTAGAATTCTATTTTTACTTCAAGTATGTGATTGAATATATGTAAATATTATCTAATTTGTATTATGATTTTATATTTTATATGATACATATGTGTGTGTGCACATCCATACCTTGCTTCTAGCTTTTCACAACATTCTTTAAAATGGTTAGAACTCTTGGGTCGTGACCTGGTTTGTTGCTTCCGAGTTTCCAATTACATTGGTCAAATGGATAAGGCATAAGATTTAAAGCCAAACCCACATGAGCAACAGGGATGAGAACTAATATAATTATCATAATAATTAAGAAGACTGGTCAAATTTCTCCCAGCTTAAAAGTCTAAGTTGAGAAAAATGTGGGCCACAAGAAGGAAAAAAAATCATTTGATATATAAAGGCTTCCTTTGGCCAGTCTTCTCTCAAAGTCTAATCAATGTCCAAATTTTGACTTTCCCCAACTCTTAGCCAAGGTGAGGCTGAGGATTGGTGGCAGAGGCCCCGGGCTACCAATAACTAATCATTTAGGCAAGTCTGTGAAGGCTCAGCTGCAGTAAAGGGCAGGAATACCCTTGATTGACAGTCTCTGGATCTAGGGAACACATCCCTGACTTCTAGAAGGTTTCCCACCCCCAGAGACACAATGGCTCTTCCTGGAGGACCTAGAAAGTCCCTTCCATGCACTTTGTACCATAGCTGCTCTGGGACACCTTCCAGTTCTTCTGATTGTTTTGACAAAGTCTCTCCCACCAAGGAAGCTTCTGCACTAAGTGTCATTGTTTTTTTCTGTTCCCTCTCTGATGTCACTCTCAGAGAGGGCAGCCGCGGGGCCCCACTGTTTTCTTTGCCTCTCTGCATTTACTGCTGAGCTCACATGTGCTTGTAGCTGCCTTTAAAAACGACAAATGTGCTCTAATTTTAGTACATCTTGGCAATAATTGTTTTTATTTCCGTGGCAAGGAGAAGCGAAGGAAAAACAGCTTGGAACTTAATAACCACCTTAGCCTGCAGCCTTCGACTTTATTCATGAGACTCTTTAAAAAAAAAAAAAAGACAACAACCTTTTTCTTCTTTCCTGAATTCTCAGTATCTTCTTGAAGTGACGCATTAAATTACCTTGGCAAAGGTTATATGTTTATTTACAAAGAGCCAGCTATGAATGTGTCTTCTAAGAGTGGCTTCCAGCAATCCACTTTTCAGCTCTCTAGTAAGCAAGAAAGACTGAAGCTGAGTAAAGGAATGTCTGAGCTTTGCACCGTAGTGGAGGCTAGCGCTTCATCAACCACCTGACCCACGCCA
Organism: Apodemus agrarius; assembly: GCA_964023405.1. NCBI lineage: Eukaryota > Metazoa > Chordata > Mammalia > Rodentia > Muridae > Apodemus > Apodemus agrarius. The sequence continues at coordinate 60,270,976 of OZ030005.1, forward strand.
TGTGCCAATCTTATGGAGGCATGATGTATATGTGTTCCTTGAGCTATGCTATGTGCTGGTATTCTGTCTTACAGGGAAATGGTACTAATTATTCTTCAAGGTAAGATTAATTTTCATACAACAAACCAGAGATTCCCCCAAATCCATGCCATGTGTCTTGTTAACATGCAGCAAAGCGCCAAGGATGGACATAGCCACGTGGGAACTCTTAGTCGCCTCCCAGCTCCCATGATCCTCTAAGTGAAAGGAAACAGCCGTGGGCTCACATAAAGTAGGTTTCCATGAGGGGTCATGACAATATGCTACAAGAATGTGTGTGTGTATGTGTGTGTATGTGTGTGTGTGTGTCCCCACATTTGTGCAACTCTGTGTATTATTCATTGAAGGACCTTTATTTTTTTTCGTATTACCACATTTATTTTATTTTATTTTATTTTATTTTATTTTATTTTATTTTATTTTATTTTATTTTATTTTATTTTATTTTATTTTTTATTTTATAATTTCTTTTTTTTATTCGATATATTAATTTACATTTCATATGACTTCCCCCTTTCCAGGCTCCCCTCTCCCCATAAGTCCCATAAGCCCTCTTCCCTCCCCCTGTCCCCCCATTCACCCCTTCCCTCTTCCCTGTTCTGGTATTTCCCTACACTGCTGCATTAAGCCTTTCCAGAGTCAGGGGCCCTTCCTTCCTTCTTCTTGGACATCATTTGATATGTGGATTGTGTCTTAGGTATTCCAGTCTTCTAAGCTAATATCTGCTTATCAGTGAGTGCACACCATAAGTGTTCTTTTGAGATTGGGTTAACTCACTTAGGATGAAGTTCTCCAGCTCCATTCATTTGTCTAAGAAGTTCATGAATTTATTGTTTCTTATGGCTGAATAGTACTCCAGGACCTTTAAAAGGTACATTTGTCTATGGAAAGATAGATAAGATATGCAATTGCTAACTCAATCTTGATGTTTGTAAGTGAACATGTGGAAAGCTCTACATCCTGTGAGAGATGCTGGACTTCCGGTGTGTTCAAACTTTCCATAGCTATTCCTGAGTGGCGCTTCCTAGCTGGATACCAACCCCCATGTTACCTGTGCTTTCTAAGGGTCTTAGTTTAGAAGGGTATATGCTGGCCATCCAGCACTCTGCAACCATTTTCTGCTAACCACTATCACTCTGAAACACCACGTTAAAGTGAATCCCTCACGTGTGTGTGTGTGTGTGTGTGTGTGTGTGTGTATTACTCAATTTGACTTCCAGATGTTAGAAAGGCTAATAGCATTAATAGTCTATCTTAGAACTGTTGGGGCCAGAAAATGAACCCTTGTTGGAAATCTTCTGGAAAGGAAATCCACGTTGGATGTCTGCTGGAAAGAATCAAACTGCAGAGTCACTCGTTTTAGTGGAGTCTTAGGGTTTAGTTGAGTTGCAGAAGTGAGTATGAAGAACTATGAAAATTATAGAGACCAAGGGCAGGACCTGTTCCAAATGACTGTGTGTGTGTGTGTGTGTGTGTGTGTGTGTGTGTGTGTGTGTATGTGTATTCATAGATGAATATATTTGTAAATGAATGGAAGGCAGGTATAGACGGTCTCACAATGTCCCAGGAGGCTGTGTCAGAGGCTAAGCTGAGCTGAAATTCCGGGGCATTAGAGAGTTCTCTGCCTGTTGATCCCTTGATACCTGTATGTGAGATGACATAACAATGTCAGGGCTCCTCCTTATGGAGTCCAGGTAAAGGAATTACATTCTTTCCTCAGTCCAGTGTGTTAAATAAATTCTCAGGCCTGTTTTTTTCTATTGTGATTTTAATGTGCTCATTGCTCATATGGTTTTCCTTTGGTAAGTTTATAGGATACCGTTCTTGTTTTTAAGAATGGATCACACATATAATTTGGTGACTTATGAGTGGTCCCGGGCAGAGGGTGTTGTTTCAGTAAGGTACAGAGTCATTCTTCAATCTCAAAATACAGCCCAAATCTCCTTGTAAAATGGTGTCTTTCTTTGTCAGGGCACAACCTGAAAAATATAGGTTCACATAATGTAGAGGGACTTGTGGACAGGGCCCAGCCTGACCTTAACACACAGCTTGACTGTATTCCCTTCCAGCATTTCTCTCTTAGCTACATCACTCACAGGAGGTTGTCAGTAAACACAGTCTGATGGATATTCAATCCAGTGGTCAGTGTAATGTATAGCATTCAATAAGTGTTCAATACACTTGAGTGTTTTACTCAGTTAATGGTGTGGAGGAACAGTAGACATTCCAGTACTTTCCTCTCTTAACACAGTGGCACAAGACCTGGACATGAAGCGTCATCACCTATGAATGAAACAGGAACTCCGTGTCTCTCATGTGTTCACTTCTCCCTTGGATTACTTATTAGCATAATCCTTGCCCATTGCATGCTGTGGAGTCCCATCCTCTTTTTTTTTTTCTGATGCTCTTTGATGACAACTCATACCATTTTCCAGTCCTCTCCCACAGCCATGCCCAGTCCTGCAGTGTCCCCAGAGCCTCTACTCTGTGGCTTCCAAGGTAGTGTGAAAGCGAGCATGAAGATCCTTTGTGAGAATTTTCACCACTCTTGATTACTTTCACCTATTATGGGTCCCTTAAACTATACCTTCCTAGTCATTGCAATAAAATAGTCATTAGAGTTACTTACCTTATGTTGCAATGTGTAAAATATTTGCAGTGCCCTAAATCTCTAGGTGTATGTAGGAGATGGCAACAGAGATGACCCAACACTCCCATAGTAACTATGACCGACCACAGGGAACATTTTGAGGACTTATATAATAGACCATTGTATAAAGAACTGGCAGTCGGCTTCAAGGGATGAACACAAACAATTCGGACCTCATGTTTTTTTTTTCTCTCTTTGATTCTTTTGAGAAGAGTTGTGTTTTAATTTTTGTGGGGGAGGGGTCAGGAGTCTGTCCTCTTTGGTCCACAGTCTACATGACAGATATGAGTTGTCGGTGACATTAATAAGCATTCTAATTTTACCTCTGTTTTAGAGAAACAAACTTGGGAACCCATACCAGGAAATTACAGTTAATGGTGTGGAGGAGCAGTAGACGTTCCAGTACTTTCCTCTCTTAACACAGTGGCACAAGACCTGGACATGAAGCGTCATCACCTATGAATGAAACAGGAACTCCGTGTCTCTCATGTGTTCACTTCTCCCTTGGATTACTTATTAGCATAATCCTTGCCCATTGCATGCTGTGGAGTCCCATCCTCTTTTTTTTTTTTTTTTTCTGTTGCTCTTTGATGACAACTCGTACCATTTTCCAGTCCTCTCCCACAGCCATGCCCAGTCCTGAAGTGTCCCCAGAGCCTCTACTCTGTGGCTTCCAAGGTAGTGTGAAAGCGAGCATGAAGATCCTTTGTGAGAATTTTCACCACTCTTGATTACTGTGTGTGTGTGTGTATGTGTGTGTGTGTGTGTGTGTGTGTGTGTGTGTGTGTATGCACTCATGTCCAAGCATATGTGTGGATGTGTACCTTAGAAGCAGAACCCAGAGCCTTGAAGATGCCAGCTATGTACTCTACCCTTGAGTTGTATCTCTTGCTAAAGTTACAGACTTTAAAACGATACTGGAAACCCAGTGGTAAAACAGACTCCCCAGTGGAATGACAGAGAACTCTGTAGTTCACAAATGGGGTTGCAACTTCTCAAGGACTGAAAGAAAATACAGAGAAGGGTTGAGAGGAAGTCAATACTGCAGAATTGCAAAGATACCTCAGGGGAAGAGAGCTTTCTTGCTATATTACCTGTCAATTGACTTCCAGACCTCACTGCATATGGCAGATTCTGAGCACACAGTGTAGATGAGAATTCACAAATCCTGCCTCCAAAAGATCTGCTGTGTATACCTGTCACATTTTCATCTCATTTTTTGGCATGACATCATATAGATGCTGGAGGACTGCAAATGATCTCCAAAGGGATCTGATTCAGTGAGTTTTTTCCTTTTAGTGAAAATGAATTTTCCCCCTCACATAAGGTATCCTGAATACAGTTTCCCATTCCTCTCTTCCTCTCAGCTCCTCTCCACCTTTCTCCTCTCTAGATCTATTCCATTTCTGTCTCTCATTAGAAAACAGACTTCTAAAGAATGGGAATAAAATATAATAGAAAATAAAATACGATAGACCAAAAAAATGAGCACATTGGAATTGGATAAAATGAACAGAAGGAAAAGTACCTAAGAGAAGACACAAAAAAGCAGACCTGCTCACTTACTCACTCACACACTCAGAAATCCCAGGAAAATACAAAACCAGAAGGCATAGTGTATACACAGAGGACATGTTGTTGGCCCACACATGCATGTTCTGTGAATGCTGTTCATTCTCTGTGAGTTTATATGGACACTGATCATGTTGATTTAGAGGGCCTTGTGTCCTTGATGTCTTCCATCTTGCCTTGCTTTTACACTCTTTCTCCCTTCTTGTTCATCCACAGAGTTCTTGAGGCTCAAGAAGAGGTTGTTTTGAGGTCTCTCACCTTCCATATAAGGTCTCCGTATTTGTTCCCATCTGCGGCAGGAGGAAGCTTTTCTGACTTTGGCTGAATGAGACATTGATCTGGAGGTATGGCAGAATGTTATTAGGAGTCATGAGGAGTCACTTTATGGCTACATTCCTTGAGTAGAACACAAAGTCTATGTTTTCCCATCAATTGCTGGATGGTCTAGTTGGAGGTTCTTAGTCACCAAGGCAGTGTCAGGTATGGGTTCCAACCCAAAGAGTCGCCTTTAATTAAATCAGACATGGATTGGTCACTGCCACAAGTTTGTGCCACCGTTGTACTGGTATATCTTGCAGGCAGATTACCACTGTAGATAGAGCATTTTGTAACTGGCTTGATGTTTACAGCTAATGTCCACCCAACCCCTGTAATTCTAGGGCTTATAACTTGGTTACCATTGACTTAACAGCTCATATCAACATGTAAGTTAATATATACAAAATCTGTATGTATGCTCCATCGGTAGCATGCAGAACACCATCTAGTACCAAGAACACTAGCCAGTAGGGGCTAAATACACTAGGAAGTCCACAGCTTGGCTTCTCTATGTTCGATGACTTATTCAGCAATGCGGTCTTGCTATCAGTTTGTAGAGCAACCTATAGCCTTGGCAACAGCCTGAGTTGTTTGGGGACTTTCACAGAACCACTTTGACCACAAAGTCAATTAGAGGCAACTCAATTCCAGGACAGGGAACTTCATTTGGTGACAAGAGAGGACAAGTCGGGCTTACTCGTTTTCTTGGCTAGAGTACTGAAAGAGGTCTTAAAGACATTGACCTTCATGTGGTGCCTGGGTGACAGGTATCAGACGTTAAGACAGTGTGCCCTGTCACGGCTATGACACCGAGGCTGGCAGTCCTCCTACCTCTGAGACCTAAGTCTCCTGGAAGTCTGGCAGTCAGAGAAGGCCTGAGGTACACAGCACACATTTCTGAGAACGCCATCATTGTACAATTTCTACTTTAGTTACCTTAGTACTAAGGATTCTATGAAAAAGTTCTATGCCAAGGGAGTGAAGCTAAGCACAGAAGGATAAATGCTGTCGGACCTGGTTTAGTAAGAGGAAGGTGAATAAGCTTTGATGAATATATTTATGTCTGTGTGTCTGTGTGTTTATTCATATGAGGGATTGCAGGTGCATGCGTGCAATAGCACCAGTGCGGATGTCAGATGTTGTCAAGCCTTATCTTCTACCATATCTGAGGCAGGATCTCCTTTTGTTTTGCCAATGTATGTGTGTGTGTGTGTGTGTGTGTGTGTGTGTGTGTCTATACATGCATTATGCATGTATACATATTCATATACATACACATGCATATACATGTATATACATGCATATACATACACACATAGATGCATATAGATACATGTATGTATATTATGCTAGGCTGGCTAGCCTGTGAGCTTATTCTCCTGTCTCTATTTCCTGTCTTGTCCTAAGAGCACTGGTAGTCCACTCATGTGAATCTGCTCTGGCTTTATCTCGCTTTTGGATGCAGGCCATCACGCTTACATAGCACGTGCTGTATGGACTCAATGTGCCTCCAGTTCTGCTTAGTCGTCCCACGTCTGCATTTCTGCTACCTTTGCTTGAGGCCATGACTCACTTGCGACCTCCGAGTTCAGCCACCTCCATGCCCTTCCACACAGCTCTGGCAGCAGGCTGTGCGCCTGGTGGGATTGCAAGGTGTCCTTCCCTCAAGACACAACTTCCTCTCTGTGTGTTTTACACACTGTCTCTCCCAGTGTCAATGTGGACTGTTAAGTTCCACATTTTCCTGGAAGGCGTTTTCTTAAAGACAAATGCTTTGGTCTGAGTTGAGGAGCTTGCCCTTCTCCTCTCAGCTGAAATGCTTTCCACACACCTTGGAGAGTTTGACACCTTACAGCACTCGGGCACGCTGTGCAGAACAGTGTTGGCTGCTATACCTGTGATTCATCAGGCAACAGACCCTGGGGCGGACACAAAGTCCCTGGCTCTAATGTGGCTTCAATGGGAAAATCAGATTCTCCTCACATCATCTGGAATTACAAAGGCTTCCCAAGGAAAGTAATTCACGAGAAACACAAGGGCTGCTTGTAAATTTAATGATGGCTGCCCCTTCCCTTCCAGCAGTGGAGATTTAAAGCACAGAATGGGATTCTTAGAGACCAGCTGCTGACGGTTCTTCGGGTCAGTGCTGTGTACTCTGAAGAGGTGCGGCTAAGAACAGACACCTTCTTTCTTGCCCTTCCTCCCTGTTACATGATTCTATGGATGGCTATTTGAAGAATGTTCTTCTAAGACTGGTGACATGGCTCAGGGGGTAAGAGTACTTGCTGCAGAAGAATGAGGACGTGAGTTCAAATCCTCAGCAGCCGTGCCTCTGTGGGTTGTCGGGTAGAGGAGAGCTACTGGTTGCTCTAATCACATGTAGACACTGGCATAGCCAGAAAACATTTTGGGGATAGTAAAAAGTATGTTATAGCCAAGCAAGTTTTATATAGGTTATCCCATTCTATTTACATCTTTTTAAACTTCTGTGGTATTCTAATAGTACTTTCAAACATAATTAAATTACTTCTTATTCTCTGTCTCTGTCTCTGTCTCTGTCTCTGTCTCTCTCTCTCTGTGTGTGTGTGTGTGTGTGTGTGTGTGTGTGTGTGTGTGTGTGAACATGGATACCTGCATATGGAAACTGTGGAAGACATAGGCCTGAGCACAACTTTCAGGATTTAATTTTCTCTTTCTATCATCTGAGTCCCAGGGACTAAATTCAGGTCTCATGTTATAATAGGCAACAAGGACTTTTAACCACAGTGATGTTTTGTTAGTTTGATATTTTTATATTAAATATAAAAATATTTTTCATAGCCTAAAAATATCATCCCCTTGAGTATCTATATGCAGGCAGCTAATTGGCATACATAATCTTGTATCTCTCCTCTCATCTCTCAAATCTTCTTTCTTTAATGCTTATGGCCATTGTAGCTGGCCTGTGCTTACCTATTTGAGTTCCCCCTCTCCCCTTGTTCACTGAATAGACACATGAATGGATTCATTGGCAATAGTTTTCCATCTTTCCTCCTCTTTCTCCAAGAATCTATCAAGTCTTTAATTCTATATTAACTAAGCAACTCTGTTATAAAATTTCAGCTAATTGTTTTTATTCAAATCTTGGGCAGACTATCTCATCATTAGAAACAGATTCAGCAAATATTTTCTTTGATCTCTTTGTCAAATATACAAGGAAGAGAGGAAGATGACAATTCTAAGCATGATGGTAAAACACTTGATATCTGCCTGTGGGTTGACTGACTGGTCCATGTTTTGTTGTTTGGATTCTCTGAGTTGATGGCCACACAAAAAGGAATCAATTTTTCTTTCTTTTCTTTTTTTATGTATAGGGAGGTGAGTAACATCTGTTTTAACTTGAATGATTCAATATGTGTTTTAAGAATCATGTTTATAGAAGTAATTTGGTTATAAATATGAGAACAGATTTAGGGTATAAGCTCAACTATGTCTTTCCCTAAGGCGAGCTGATTTATAGAATCTGAAATCTTGTCTGGCTCTGAAACAATGGCTCCACCACGTTAGTAAGTAAATAGAAGGAGGAGACCTAATAAAGCTCAAATCCCTAGAAGCTAAAAATTTAACACCTTAGTAACAACGAGGCAGGGAAAAGAAGAAAGCAAAAGAACCTATGTTTGCTGGATGGCCACCAGAGGTCCCAAACCTTAAACCATGGACCTGAAGTATAACCTAAATAAATGGTTTTCTTAATAAATAAATAAATAAATATAAATAAATATAAATAAATAAATATAAATAAATAAATAAATAAATAAATAAATAAATGACTCAACCTTTCACCTAATAGGTTCCTGTGGCTGGCACTTGAACCATACTGATTTGTTCAGGATTACAGTTCTGGAGTGTGGAAATCTGAAAAACATTAAGTTCACTGCCACGGTGTTGAGACTGTGAAATTCTTTTCAGCGAGGTGAATATATCCTTCCAGGAAGATTTAACATTGTTCCTCACAGGAGCAAGGGAAGAGAAAAATACCACTGGTCTGTGGGAACATTACAAAAGTAGAGTATATCCCTTGAATCCAGAAAGGAAAGGATGCCACCCACAGGGAGACAGGGCAACAGGGGAGCACCCTAAGTATTTCCGTTAACGACTGTTTTGTTTTATTTTGATTTTTCTTAATTATCGTCCAAGCAAAAATGTTCACACAGTAAGCCAATGTTTGATTGAAGAAGGATGTAGTTCCAGTTACTCTAATCCTAAGAAGTGGAATTATTTGAGTGATTGTAAATTTCAACCTGTGATACTATGAAATAGGAAGATTCAAGACGCTCACCACCAATGTTCTCCTTGTTTTGTGGTGGTTAGTTTGAAACTGCTGCTGTATCCCTTCAAACACTCTGAACGGAATTGCTGATGGCATCTGTGACTCCTTCACAGTGATGTTACAGGAGGCCAGACCTGGGTGTTTTGACCCTTTCAAAAATATGTTTAAAAGTGCAAAAATGTGGGCCAGTCACCCTCAGTCACTGCCACCTACAAATCGTACATGCAGCCACGCTTCTGTACTTTTCAAACATGTGGCCTTTTTTCTGTTAGTTCTAAGTTTCTACAATTCAATACTGCGATGAAAAGAGAGGCGCTCCTAACTTTTTAGTTGGGCAATGGGGATTGGTAATAAGGTTTAGAATCCACCAGTGTATCATAATCTTAAATGGAAGTAATAAAAGCAAATATCATAACACCTCTAGCAGGGCTAGGGGTGGCTTCAGAGGTGAATTTCTGGAATTATCTGACAAACTGAACATTACACACTTCCTCTTCTCTCTTTCTTTCTTTCTTTCTTTCTTTCTTTCTTTCTTTCTTTCTTCTTTCTTTTTTCCTTTTCTTTCTTTCTTTCTTTCTTTCTTTCTTTCTTTCTTTTTTTCATATAGGATATTTTCTTTATTTACATTTCAAATGTTTTCCCCTTTCCCGGTCTCCCCTTCAGAAATCCCTATCCCATCCCCACTCCCCCTGACTCTATGAGGGTGCTCCTCCACACACCCATTCCTGTCCTCTCACCCTGGTATTCCCCTACACTGGGGCATCAAACACCCTCAGGCCCTAGGGCCTCTGCTCCCACTAATGTGCAACAATGACATTCTCGGCCTCATATGTGGCCAGGACCATGGGTGGCTCCATGCGTGTTCTTTGGTTGTAGGTCCAGTGTCCGGGAGCTCCGGGGTGTCTGGCCTGTTGACACTGTTGCTCTTTCCATGGGGCTGCAAACCTCCTCAGCTCCTTCAGGTCCTACTCCAACTCCTCCATCAGAAACCCTGAGGTCAGTCCAGTGGTTAGCTGTAAGCTCCAGCTCTGTATCTGTAAGACTCTGGCAGAGCCTCTCAGTAGACAGCCATATCAGGCTTCCGTCAGCAAGCACTTCCTGGCATCCACCATAACATCCTGATTTGGTGGCTGTATATGGGATGGATCCCCAGGTGGGGCAGTCTCTGGATGGCCTTTCCTAATGTCTCTGCTCCACACTTTGTCTCCATATTTCCTCCTGTGAGTATTTTGTTCAACCTTCTAAAAAGCACTGAAGCATCCACACTTCGTTCTTCCTTCTTCTTAGGCTTCATATGGTCTGTGAATTGAATTTTGGGTATTCTGAGCTATTGGGCTAATATGCACTTATCAGTGAGTGTATGCCATGTTTGTTCCTTTGTGACTGAATCACCTCACTCAGGATGATATTCTCAAGTTCCATCCATTTGCCTGTGAATTTCATGAAGTCATTTTTAATAGCTGAGTAGTATTCCATTGTGTAAATGTACCACATTTTCTGTATCCATTCCTCTGTTGAGGGACACCTGGGTTCTTTCCAGCTTCTGGCTATTATAAATATGGCTTCTATGAACATAGCGGAGCATGTATCCTTATTACATGTTGGAGCATCTTCTGGGTATAGGCCCAGGAGTGGTATACCTGAGTGTTTAGGTAGAACTATTTCCAATTTTCTGAGGAACTGCCAGACTGATTTCCAGAGTGGTTGATCCAGCTTGCAATCCTACCAGCAACGGAGGAGTGTTCCTCTCTTTCCACATCCTTGCCAGCATCTCTTATCACGTGAGTTTTTTGATCTTAGCCATTCTGACTGGCAGGGTTGTTTTGATTTGTATTTCGCTGACGATTAAGTATGTTGATCATCAGTATTTCGTCGTAAGTATTTCTTTAGGTGTTTCTCAGCCCTTTGAGTTTCCTCAGTTCAGAATTCTGTGTTTAGCCGGGCAGTGGTGGCGCACGCCTTTAATCCCAGCACTTGGGAGGCAGAGGCAGGTGGATTTCTGAGTTCGAGGCCAGCCTGGTCTACAGAGTGAGTTCCAGGACAGCCAGGGCGACACAGAGAAACCCTGTCTCAAAAAACCAAAAATAAAACAAAAACAGAATTCTGTGTTTAGCTCTGTTCCCCATTTTTAATAGGCTTATTTGGTTCTCTGGAGTCTAACTTCTTGAGTTCTTAGCATATGTTGGATATTGGCCCTCTGTTGGATGTAGGAGTGGTAAAGATTTTTCCCAATTTGTTGGTTTTGTTTTATCCTATTAACAGTGTCCTTTGCCTTACAGAAGCTTTGTAACTTTATGAGGTCCCATTTGTCAATTCTTTATCTTAGTGGATAAGCTATTGGTGTTCTGTTCAGGAACTTTTCCCCTGTGCCCATGTGTTTGAGACATTTCCCTACTTTTTCTATTAGATTCAGTGTATCTGGTTTTATGCCGAGGTCCTTGATCCACTTGGACTTGAGCTTTGTACGGGGAGATGAGAATGGATCAATTTCCTCCTCCTTCCTTCTTTCCTTCCTTCCTTCCTTGCTTCCTTCCTTCCTTTCTAATGAGACTTGCTATGCATTCCAAGTTAATTTTGAACTTGAGTTCATCCTCTTTCAGTACCCCCAAATGCTGAGACTACTTATAAACTTACACTCTGGTTTCCTGTACTTATATCTATATTTTTATGTCATCCAACAGCCTCTGCCTATGTCTGTTTACCATACATACAAAGTATGATACTTTGTAACCATATTTAATCAGTTCATTCATTTATTGTCTCAGTACAAGACATTTCTAGTGTATAACTGGCCCTCTGAAAAGTTCTGAGCATAAGAATAGAAAGTCAAGGTCTTTTCCTTCATACAATCTCTGAGAAAGGCACTGAAGACTCTGGTTAAATGGTGGCCACCAGGTCATCAGCACAATTTGGGTTGGTTGTGGTTTCATGGCAATCACTCTACTGAAGTCAGGATTTGGAGTTTAATTCTATGCTCTAGACCTCAGTCCTGTGAAATCCCTAGAATTGCCCTCTCTTCTTTTCTGCCTCCTAGTCTCCATTTACTCCTAAAGATATTCTCTGTCTTCTTCCAGGCTTCATCCTGAAAGGGTCATGGGAAGTATGAACACAGGGGTGACCATGTGTGTCAACCTCCTGTTCCCACAGTGCCACCTGTAAAGCTCCATTGTAGCTTGAAGCTAGACTGCTCACCTGTCTGTCTAAGTGTCATTTCTTCTTCCTTTGCCATGTCTCTAGTCATTCCTTGAACATGGCATGCACCCAAATGTATCTCAATAACTGGATGAAAATAACAAGAAACAGAAAAGACTCAAAATAATGGAAGTCTGAATCTGATATTAATTTTACTTAAAGAGCTTTGTAAATGGTTTTGCATATTTTAAAAACTATTATTTTCTCTCTCTGTGTGTACACATGTATATTCATGTGTGAATATGCACTGAAGCATGCATGTGAGCTGAGAAAACAACTCTGTGAAGTTGGTTGTCTCTTTCTACCTTTATATGATGTCAACAGATAGAACTCCAGTCACAAGGCTTGTGTGGCAAGCCCTTGACCTATGGAGATATGTCACCAGTGTGTGTGTGTGTGGTGTGTATGTGTGGTGTGTGTGTGTGTGTGTGTGTGTGTGTGTGTATGTGTGTGTGTATACATGCATGCATACATGTATGCATACATACATATGTATACATGTTTGAAACCCTACTAATTAAGGTCAAAGTCTACCATGACCTGATAGCTCATCTGAGCTCAGCATAAAAATGGAAGACTCCCTTTACCAGCAGGGTTTCCCCATTCTCTTATCTTGTCTGGGGAATTTGACTCCCTATACCCTCTACCTGGGGAAGGCTGAATAGTCCTTGGTAGACCAACAGACTTTCTCTTTTCTAGGTTAAGAACCTACTCAGCAAGTACCTCGGATTCCTGGAATGGCTCTCCATACAAATGAGGTATTTACAGAACATTAAACTCTAGCCAATGATTTTCATTTGCCTTGAATCTCCTTCCCACTCTCTAAGGTCTGTGTATACCTCAGGTTCACTCCTAATAACGTATATTCAGATAATGTACTCTGTACAAGCTTAGATACTCTAAAAGAGCTGTTTCCTTGAAGATAGTCAGAGAAGGCCTTCATCTAAAAGAGCTCAGATCTTCAGAGAAGGACCTTACTCCCTCTCCGTCCCTGTTCCGGCAGCACTCTCTTCCAGCCTGAAATGGATTCTGTAGAACTCCACCAGTTCCAGACTTTGCTTCATCCTTCCATCCCAAAGTCCAGTGGCATCTCCCTGAAAGGGAGGAAGCAGAGGAATTGGAAACATACCTGGACCCATAACATGCATACCACACACACACACACACACACACACACACAAATTCTCTGTTAATATAAGACAAGATCCTGTGAGTATGATTTGCAATTGGTTGGAGAACCTATCATGAAGAGTCACCAATGATGTGGATGAGAGCAGATGTCTTATTTATTTATTTATTTATTTATTTATTTACAGTGGGTTTAATTAACATATCCTAGCACTTGGCTGGAGGATGATGAACAATCTGAAAGTTGTTTGATCATTTGTGTTAAGACACCTGATCATTATGTTTGCTGACATTAAACATCTAGCTCTCTTCTGATATTGATCCCCTTGCTATATCTACACATAGAATTAGTTTAGCTATCTTTGTGAATATCTCTCGTGAGTTTGATTAAACAACCCAGTAAGTCATCTCAGAGATCTGCTGGAGATAATGTGCCCCACCAGGAAAGGCTTGGGGAGTTAGCATTTTCATTGAGTTAGTGAATTTGCATAAACTGGAGTTTCTAAGTATTGCAAAATCTCCCAAGAGGGCACTGGGTTGTCATCGAGCTTCAAAAGAAGTCTTCAAATTACAGTATCCAAGCATAAGCATGGCATATGATGACATAGCCTTATAGGAATCCATGATAGAGAAATGGAGCCTGCCACCATTTCTGAAGTATGTGCAGCTCTTCTGTAGACCATGTTTATTTGTTTTCAAGTTGTCACTATATTTTGTGTTTGTTACTGAGTTGGACTATGGGGCCTTGATAAACAGGAAAAAGATGATTTTTGCTAGTTAGTTTTGTTTTTTAATTATAAACACTAATTTCATGAGTTAATGCCTATGGAAGAGAGACAGTGCCATACATTTTGATGTTGTTGGTCATCAGCATGTGTACAAGGCGACTTCTTCAATGCTCACCTTGAATGACTGCAAGGTTTTATATATTCCTGTAATCTTTCTTAAGAAAGAAATGTAAGCACAGAGAACTACTGAGTGATCACACTTCCTTATGACTGGAGAACTTAGCTAATGAACCAGTTTGCCTTTATTCTTTGAGAAAATCACTTAGGAAAGCCATCGAAATAACTGGTATGTACTTTGCATTAAGACAATAATCAAGAAGAAAAACGTACATGCTAGCATGTTTGTTGACAATTGTGTTCTCCTAAATGGCAGACATTGTTCTATTTATGGATTTATTGAAAGTAGATTAACTGCCAGTTAAGTTTTTCTTTCCTAACATGAAACACTTTACCTTATTCTTTAAAGAAACATCTGCCTATTGCCTTTCCTCTTGGGGTTAAAAGAAATGTTGAACTGAGGAATTCCATTCATCCTATTTGCATCCCAAAGGGCTTTCTTTTTTGTGTGTTTTCCCAAGTATTTGTCATTTCCCATGAAGCTATATCTAACTTCTAAGTACACAGAGTCCTATCATGAGCCAAAGGCTATTTTTATCCACAATCAGATTTTCTTCCAAGGACTGGGGTAGATTTTTTCCCCCTGTGAATCAACATCATTCTAACATGTGACCAAAATTATATAAGTGGGTTTTTACAACTTGGTGATTTTTGGAAGATTAAGTCTTCTGTATAATTTTTCAAAGTGAGTGATTGTAATCCAAAATAGAATACTGACCCCTCCACCCACACCTCCTAGTCTTACCTTTTGGTGTTTTCACTCCTGTTTTAGACTCATGAGTGTTCCCTCTCAGACAACCTTCTGGGCCCCTACCTATCTCTCACCTTCAGTGTTTACTTTGTCCTTGATTCCTATCAGTGCACTTGCTAATGTGTGTGTTTGTCCTAATAATTTCCTTCCCACCCAGAGGGCTCAGGATCATATCTACAGGATTTCTCTCCTACTCAGACTAATCTTTCCATTGACTGAAGCCTTAAACTTTTTAAAAAGCCATTCTCCATTACAGCTTCCGAGACTACTTCTGGGATACTTTCATTTCCCTAGGCACAATCAGAGAACCCTTCCTGAATCCAAAATTAAAAAAAAAAAAAATACTAAAACTTATATTCTCTTTTGTTTGTTGGTATGAGATGAGTTTCACAGCTTTGCCTAGCCTGATCATCTATGCATCATGCTCCTGACTCAGTCTCTAAATGCTGGGCTTTCAGCTTTCAACCACCATGCCTGACAAAAGCTGAGCTCTCTGTTCTTCGCCTTGCCTCACTGTGTAAGTTCTTTGCACACCTCCAGCTGTACCACCTCCCCTTTTCTGACCTTCATTTATCTCCAAGGTATATGTTCCTGGACTTTGCCAAAGAACCAAGAACTAGAGGCTACCATTGCTGGATCTCTAATTAGGAAATTCAACTATACAGGGAATACTGAGGGTCAGATTCCCTCAGTTAAACCTGAGTTTAATCCCACATCCCATAATTGTCAAGTTGGGCCAGATCATATATCTCAAATGGAATATATAAAGAAGTCAGATTTAGCTGGGTTAAATGAATACCCATGTGTAAGTACATGCTGGGAGGATGGGACCGATTACTAATGGCTATCAAATACAATAAGGGCAGTTGGGCACATTCCTGTTACTGTCTCTGCTATGGCAGGCTAGCCAGGTCCTTTCCATTGGTTAGGGCCATTTGCCTTGAGGCTAGTTTTTTTCAGAGAGGGTCACAAGTTGTTATTCCACCACCCAGATTAGCAACAGCCTTGCTGACAGGTTAGGCAGCCACACTCTGGAAATTGTTTTCATGAGCTAATATCTTCTCCTTGGTGTTTGCTTTCAAAGAGCATCTTACTTTGAAGTGCACACCAGACTGCTTGTACCTCAGCCTGAGTGTGAGGCTGTAGAAGGCAGGAGTGACCAAAGGGCAAGTCATTTTCCAAGGAGCCTTGGTCATGGCGAAGATAAATAGCTAAGTCCCCTTCACTTGTTGAACTCGATTGTAACTTTAAAAGAAACTAACACAGCACAAAAGCAAGGTAGCATGTTCTTTTAATGCTCTCTCCGAACACAAGAAAATTAATCCAAGTGAGCTGAGAAGTTCACTCCGCATAAAGAACGTGTGAGCTGTTCCGGAAACAATTTCTCAGGGAACTGTGCTAAAGTCTACACTTCCTGCTTGTGAGGAGCAGCAGTGGCAGTAATTCCAATAGTTAGCATTTTGCTTCCACGAAGGACCAGTGCATTCGGCATTTTGAAACTCAAGACAGCACAATCCTTAACTCAGAGTGCAAATACTGGCTACAAAATGGATGTTGTACTCATTTGCATTTTTGTCACGAGACCGGCATAAGTTTAAGCCAACCAATAGCTCAGCATACAGTAAGGGAGAGAGGCGCTCTTCAGTGCCCTTCACTTACTGAGTATCTGTCTATTAGCAGTTGATGGCTGCTAATAGATAGAGAGGGGGAGGCATAATTTATGAGAGATTGGCCTCTGGCAGATTCTTCATGCTCAAGTGGGTAGCCCCACACCTGTGTATGTTTGGGAAGAATTAACTGGACTTAGGAATAGGGATTTAAAAAACCAAAACCAAACCAAACCAAATCAAAACAACAACAACAACAACAACAGCAAAAACAAAAGACAGGAGATTTCGAGGAAAGCATGTTCAGGAGGCCATAGATAGTGGTGGATACAGGAGCTGGGGTGGGTATGTACATAGGAAAATGTTCTCAGAAAACTGAAAAAAAGAAACGATATCCTAAACACCGTATCATTGCCCTCTAAACCCCATCTCCCTCTCCCTACACCCCATAAAAAAGATAAACAAATAGAAATAAGAAGAAAAGAGACCATTACCACCAACAAGCATTTGTGAACATTGACATATTTTCTTTGAAAACTTCGAAATAAAGAAATAATATTCTAACTTTTTATCTTAAAAAAAAGATTTAATAAAAGAAGTAGGAAATTAGCCAAAATAAATTACGAGGCTAATTTCTTAAAATTGTAAGTAAAGGACCAACTAACCTGGGCCTTTTGGGGCTCACAGAGACTGAACTGCCAACCAGGGAGCCTGCCTGAGATTGATCTAGGTCCTCTGCACATATGTTAGAGTTGTGTAGCTTGGTCTTCTGGTGGAGTTCCTAGCAGAGGCACCAGGGTTTCTCTGACTTTGTTGCCTGCTTTTGGGACACTTTCCTCCTACTGGGTTGCCTCTTCTAGACTTAATAGGCCAGGAGGTGCCTAGTCTTACTGCAATGTGCCATGGTGGTTGATATCCAGGGTAGTCCTGCCCTTTTCTCAAGAGAAACAGGAGGAACAGATGGGGGTGGGGATGTAGGAGAGGTGGGGGGGGGTGGGAATGGGAGGAAGGAGAGAGGGAAAACTGTAAAAGAAGAATTAAATCAGTAAGTAAACAAATAAATACTATAGAGGAAAAACAAAAGCAAAGTAAGCAACCCCCACAAAATTTTTAAAACTTTTTTCCTTTTCTTTTAGGGTGTCTGAACATAGGCTGACAACAGTATTAAAATGCTTCTCAGTGGTATTTGGAAATCTTTCCTGTAAGACCACAGAAGACACTCAGAAATGATGTCTGGTTAAATGTGTACTGGTCACAGATTAAAAGTCAAAACTAGCATATTGTAGGAAGAGCTGAGTTACATCAAATTAGAAATGTTCTGCATAGTGTATGTCTAGTGTAGACAGCTACCATACATCCAGTTCTACCACTCCCAACTCAGCCTACCCATGTGGTCTGTCTTCTAGGATACACGTCAGAATTTCTTTGAAAAAAAAAAAAACCAAAAAAAAATGTAATCACATATTTTCCTAAATGAGAAGCAACGGAGTTCTGAATAGTTCATCAAAGTCCTCTTGATCAGACATTCAGGGAATAGGGAGGAAAGCTCTTTCAGGGGAGCCACACTGATTTCAGAGAATGCAGGAGGAAATCTGAAACGTGTTGAACGGAGTCTGCATTTCTCCATAACTCCGTATCCCTGGCTCTCTCCTGGGCACTGTCCATCACCGAGCCATGAATGATTCTATCATTTCCCTCAGAACTGTGAGACCCCCTCAGCACACCCCCCTGTCCCCTTCTTTCTGTCGTTCCCAGAGAGGAGGCTGAGTTTTGAAAGTGTCAGGCCTGTGTAAATGCTGATGTATAGGCCACAGTTGTTTCTCTGAAAAGGCCTTCAGAGTCCCCCCTCTCCTCTGTTCCCTTCAAGTTGGGAATGATTCATCAGCTGGCCCCAGCAAGAAAAGAGGCCAGCCTGAGGTCTTCGGCCTTTGACCTCTGTGAAGAGAAAGGTCACAGCGACAGCAAGTGTGTGAGCTCTGGAGCAGAAGCCACAGGCACAGGGACCCAGTGGCGCGGAGGGGGCTGCTGGGAAAGCGTGGGTGTTTAGAAGAGTGAGGAGTATATTTCTAAGAGACTCAGTGGCTCAGCTGACAAGCAGGGTCAGGGGTCATATTTATGCTTGATTCCCAGAGCACGTTACTGTAACGTCTGCTTATTAAGGGTCTTCAGGGAGCAGGCCCCAGGTCCTAATGCTTCTGACCTTTTTCCTCCAAAGGGGACATGCTAAGAGACGGAGGGGTGGCTATTAACTTGTGTGCTTTTGACGTGAAGGCTGCTTCCTACTCTCCTGGGCATTTTCTGCCAGGTTCACCCCATTTCTTTTTATAATCTTGCTACATATTTAAAGGAGTCCCTTGCCTGGCAGTAGGGCAGAGTTTCAACTCCAAAATAGAAAAGTCAGATTTCGATTGTGAAAAAGTTTGCCAAAAAAGTACAGATGGGAAGGAAGCCATGGGACAGGGTGGTCATAAAATTCTTCGTGGACTAAAAAAAGAATCCAGTTCTCAGGAATCACTCAGCTTTTGCTATTATAAATAAGGGAGAGAGAATGATTGTGATGGAGTTGGTTATCACAGTCTGTGGTAAGCACCCTCACGGGAAAGATGTCTTCATGTATCTGTCAGGTAACTAACCACCACTTCACGTGAAAATTGTGCTTGTAGACCTTGGAAACCTAAACTCCAAACGAAGACAGAACCCATAGTCCTGGGGCCCTAATGACTGGATAGTGCTCTCCTTTACTAGGTGTGTTCGAGTTGTGTCTAACTTTTGAATTCAAATTTCCCTTTCAAAGATGCTAGGTATCTTTCGGGTCTCCAGAGAAATGGACCTTTTATCTGAAAATGGCCATTTCCTCCTACTTCTCTGATATAATTGGTAGTAGACCAAAGCATCAACTAATTTTCTCTAAAAACTAGTTGAAGGAAGAAGAAAACGTGCCAAGCTGCTAACTTTACCTTCACCATCTGAAAGAAAGTATTTGGCGGTCCTCTGTAATGTACACTTCACTTCAGTATTAATTACCAGACTTCTGTGGTCCTGCTGGCCATGGAACCTCTGTAAGAAGTCAGGTCCGTTTTATTTAATCTCTTGGTGCCAACATAGACCTGCATGACATGAGCATATATAGTTGATGTCTTAACTGTGACTTTTAGACCCAAACCTCCCACAGGGAAACAAACAGGAATGGAGCAAAAGAGATCAGAGTTAAAGAATATTATTTTTAGCTAGAAAATAAAAGCTAAAATAAGTAAGTGAGTGACATCACATATCACAGAATCTTCTGGGTTCCACAGCCATCCACGGCAAATGTCACATGGTCCAGTGTTCCATGTGACCGTATGAAAGCATGTTTGCTATTTATAGGGGATTTGCTTGGGGTGGGGGGCAGCCAGCTCTTCCTCTGAGGAGAATAAATTATTTCAAGGTGAACTGATATGAGCTGAAGGGCTGTTTTCCAGGGTGAGGCTTGGGTGCCTGTGTGTATGAGTGCATGTGTCTTTGGAGTCAGGGTATTGGTGGTGCATTGGGTGACAGGAGCTGTCTAAAGTGACTCTGTGATTATAAATAATAAAAAGAGAAATTCAATCGGAAGTGCGTTCTGCCAAACTTCACAATGCCCCTCCTAGCAGGACATGGAGATCTCCTTAGTCAGGGGCCAGACCCACAAGCTTAAGGCCAATAAGTTCAGTTGGAAAAATGACTCTTCTTCGCAGTCTTTTTCCCCCCTTTTCTTTTCTCTTTCATTTGGAAGGCACCCCCTCATAAACATGCAGAGCAATTTTCCAGTACATTAACCCAGGAGGGATCCTCTCTCTGTCTGCTTGAGAGACAGAAAAGTTGAGAAACAGGGTGAGGGGAAGATGGATGGGCCTGGGATATAAGAGAAGGCAGTTTTTCCACTGTCCTACCCTGTACACCTAGGACAAAGGCTTCATTGACTGCAATGCTTCACATCAGCCCCATAAACTAGTAGTCAGGACAAAAGGTCTGACACTTGAAAGTACCAGTTCCTGCCTACTTTCTATTGCAGCTGTGCATGGGGGTCGGGCCTAACAGTGCTGCTCCTTTTTCAGCCCATAGGACAAGAGATGAAGATAAATAGTGTTGACTTTAATGTAGTCACACAGTTTTGCTGTTTCCCAAACAACAACATTTCCTCCAAGGCCTCCCATCATGGCCCCAGGAGATACAACCATGCACCTTTTGGCGAGGCAGCCAGGGCAAAGCTGGGCTGGGATGCCTCTAAGGGTGCAGGGTAAACAAGTAGCTGGAGGGTCTGGATGAGGGATAAACACAAGAGTCATGAGATCTATTCCTTGTCCTCTAGGAGGAGGTGGAATGGTTTTCATGCATTCCAGCTTAGTCACAGTGGTTTCTTTCATTTTCTTGAGATCCTTGGAAATGGCCCTAGAGGGGGAAAATAATGAATGCAGGAAGCAAGACTAAAAAAAATGTGTACAATTACATGATTTAAAAGATTCCCCCCCCCCCCCGAAAAACCCACCATGGTATCGGGCTGATTATCGGAAGGCCAGAAAGTACAATGCTGCACTGAGAACATTTTGCTAATGGGGCTTTCAGACTTTGGGGAGAGGAGAGTTCAAGCCCCTTGTGTGCCAACAGCCTATGTATCATTGTGCAGTCTGTTACATTTCTCTGCCATCATCCCCAGCTTCTAGTTGCCTAAATTTCCGTGTGGACGATCAGGTTTGAGCCACCCATAGAATAAGCACCAATCTAGTCTCTAGCCAGTATTCAGTCCCCAACCTTGGAGTATCCAGATTCTAAAAAAACTACCCCAAAGTATCATGGTTGCAGAAAGAAAGACATTTGTAAGCTTTGATGTCTACTAGCCTGCAAAAAGAAAAGGTCAGAATTGAGCTATGTGTGCTATGTTATACATGCCAACAAAAATTTAGCACCAGTACTGGTGCCCAGGTCAACCATATATTAGCTACTATAAGATTTGGCTGAGCTTTTGTTTCTAATTTCTATTACTTTCCCAACATAAACCATACAATTTGTGATATCTATCACTTGAACACGAATTTTAGAAGGTTTATTCATTATTCACGTATATATTTGAGGTGTTTTAGAAATCTCTCTCTAGACAATTGAGTCACAGCCTTGTAGGAGAGAGCATTAGTCCTTCAACTGAAAACATCTGAAAGATTGGACCCCTTTCTAGGAATCTTTTAAGTAAATATATTTGGCCCCCAAAATGAAATAGCTGAAAGCTGAGAGACATGTGTTTGGGACATGGAGAAGGGACTGACTAGCTTTCCCTCCATGTAAGAGAAAATGGATGCAGGTGTGTCTCCTGGTGAGCTTGAAGCATTCGTTTTGAACTTACTGTGGTTAGCTTCTGAATGGTCTGGTAAATCCATCATGTTTTGAAAATGTGGGCTTCAGTAATTTCTTTTGACTTTTAGAATCTCTGCATTTGTTATTCCTAGGCTCTGCTTTTGGTCATTTACGTTTAAGAACAACTCAATTGTTCCAGGAACCTACAAGGCAGAATTCTGGCTACCATATTTATACCCTATGTCTAGTTTCTATGGAAACAGTAGCTGTGAACCTGATGATGCCCCTATGCCTGGTCCACAGCCTTCTTCCTTTTCCCAGAGTAACTGTGCCTTAAACTGAAACATTCTCTGACTTCATTGCCAAAGGTCATCATTAACAGCTCTCAAACATGGTTGCTAAGGGTTTTGTGGTGTGAATGTGTACACACGTGTGTGTGTGTGTGTGTGTGTGTGTGTGTGTGTGTGTAAGTAGCTGAAGATAAGCAAATAGCAACCCTACATTGGAGGGAAATATAAGGATTACGTGCAAGGCATTTCCATGTGATGAGATATGAGTAACTAGAAAGTTTGTTATGTTAGGTGCATTTGTGTATGAATATATGTTCCTTGGAGTCCAAATACTTCCAGAGGGCACACAGCTCCACTGGCTTTTAGAACCAAGAATACCCATGAGACAGAGATAGAAAGAGGGAAAGGGAATGGGGAGAGGAAAAAAGGGAGATAGGGAATCTACCCCAGGTCCCCATCTACATACAGACAGCTGCTCAACTTACTTCACCTCTTACCATACTTCATAGCCTATATTTCCCATCCTGTGACTCAAATCACATGGTGAGCCTCGTACACTGGGTTCTTCTACAAACCTGAAGACCAAGAAGGTTTATCAATATTATCTTCTGATATTCTTCAACCAGAGAGGGAAAATCCAGGCGCTGGCTCTGAAGAATGTATGCTTTTTTATTGAATTTAGATAACCAATCTGCCAACCTCACTTTTCTGGACAAATTTGCAAAATGGGCAAAGTAGACAGCTATACACAATGTCTCTTTCTTTCTTTCTTGTTCTCAGAGTTCCAGTGGTGACCTATACCACAAGTAACTATGAAAAATTAGACAGGATTTAAGACAACAGGCCATTAAAAGATGCAGTCTCAGGTAGGTATCCTGGTACTACATTTAGAAAAGGAAGTAAACTTAATGTAGCTAAATGCCCAAGCATTCCCTCTATATTATATTTAGGACTGTGTCATTGAATTGGAATGGACATATCCTTTAGTTTTCTTAACACTACTTGAGGACACATAGTTTTAAAACCACACCATTAAAAATCTTTTTTTTTCCAGGCAAGGACTTCGGATTGTGGATGTCCCCAAGGGATTCAGCCATTGGCTGAATCGGTTTAAAAATTGTTTTAAATAAACATTTGTGTTCTAGCTTGCTGAAGATCTTATTTTTTTTTGACAAAACCCTATTTCTCTGTGCAGGATATAAAACTTATTTTTAGGTCCAATGGATGTTTCAGGTCACCCCTTGTACGCGGGTGCACACTGTGACTCTGGTCTGTTGTTGGGAGTGGTGCTGAGCTGGCAATGCGGTCCTTTGTCTCTAACTCTGTTTCTAGGACTAGACTATTGTTAGAGATAAAAGGGAAAGATGCTATTTTCAGATGCTAAGACCAAAGAATTCCTTCTGTGCAAAGAAACCAAGTGCAACCAATGCCTATGACAGGAAAACCAAGGGTTGGATTGCCTCTGTCTTCTCACTAATCTTGATGTGGAGAGACTCCTATGACTTAGGCTCCTTCACTCCAGCTTTACAGGGCAAGGCTCCGCTGATGTAGGAAGTTTGCTGTTTCTAATCCCTCACTTCGCATTGCTCTATGACTCTGTGGTCCATGATAATGTTCTTTGGTATGGCACCTTGCAAATAACAAATGTCTTTTTTTCAAACCCAGTTACCACCTCTGCTTAGAAAAATGCTCAGAAAAACAGACTGTTTCTGTTGCTCTCTGTTTTATCCCATTTGTAATATTACCACTGTCTTTGTGGTCTGAACACAAAGCGTTTCCTCAGCTCTGCCTGCACACGCTTCTTCTACTTTCCGCTAGCTTTCTCAGTGTAACAGTGGTTGAAACCTGTGGCATTTCTTCTTTCTATGACCTGATTCTGTACTTTCTATTTCTGATGCCCTATTTACTGGCAACTCTCATATTTTGATTCCTGAACTATTGCAGTGACTGCTAAGTTTGTGAACGCGTGCATGCATGCATGCACACAATTTTTTTTTTTTTTTGGTACGAGTGTAATATAATTCTCAGACACAATACTCTTTGACTTGGGCTTCAGTTCTTCATGCTTCAATCTTGATTTTTTCCACCTTTGCATATCCCAACACACCTCCCTAAGCATCCCTACCATGACCTGTCACGACCCCACAAACACTCTTATTTGATAATATCTCTAACATTGGCTCTTACCATGTACATTAGTTTTCTGATTGGAGAAAGCATAAAACATTTAATATTGTCTGGTAGGGTACTTTTAGATTTATAATATTCATCATAATTATTGTAATTACCTTTGAGAGTTAGCCATATCCTAGAAACTCTTCTGAAATGTTAGTACTGTCCATACATTTTGTAACTGTCTCTCTCAGAGGTTGCCTCTCAGGTTGCATTTTGCTGAGATACAGAGTTAATACAATAAGATGCATCTTTTACTAAGACCCCCCAAAAACATTATGAAGCCCCCACAGCAGAGATGACTACCATCCAAGAGAGGACAGTGTTTTAAAGGGTCATAAAGGAAGAGTAGCAGGGCACTGGTGGCACATGCCTTTAATCCCAGAACATAGGAAGCAGAGGCAAGTAGATCTCTGTGAGTACAAGGCCAGCTTGGTCTATGGAGTGAGTTCTA
Organism: Apodemus agrarius; assembly: GCA_964023405.1. Lineage (NCBI taxonomy): Eukaryota > Metazoa > Chordata > Mammalia > Rodentia > Muridae > Apodemus > Apodemus agrarius. The sequence goes on from OZ030005.1 coordinate 60,295,670, forward strand.
GAAGAGCCAGGGTTACACAGAGAGACCCTGTCTCAAAAACAAAAGCAGAAACAAAACCAAAAACAAACCAAACAAACCCCACTAAAAGAAAGAAAAAAAGGAGGAGGAGGAGGAGGAGGAGGAGGAGAAGGAGGAGAAAAGGAGGAGTAAGACAAGAAGAGAGAGGGACTTCACTACTTTCCCCGTGGTCTATTAGGGAAGCCACACTTTTTGTTTCACATTACCTTGCTGTGTGAGTTCATTGTTCTGTTTCTAACATGCTACCAAGATCTCTGAGGATGGACATGCATTTGTTGTCCATCCGTATGTATTGCTGTCATCCCTTCATATATGGGATGCTTGCTGTCTTAAGAATTGCCTTTTGTGGCTGTGGGCACCAAGGCTAAGAGTATGAAGCATGTATAACCAACAGAAGCACATTCATAATAGCTCCTGGTTTTAACTCAGTACCAAATAAGTCTGTGCTTAATTTTTTGCACATTTATCCTGATCATAATTGTTTGTTAACCAGGGTTAGATTTGCAATCAAAGTAGGAAATGAGCTGATATAACTTCCCAAAACTTTGGTACACCATGTGGCTGTTATCTAGATATTCATTCTGGTAGTATGGCTTCGATATTTGTCATTTACTTTCTTGCAGGGTGATTGGGAATGTTACATACAATTCAACAACATGAAGCGGCAGCTGCAAAGTCTAACATGTTGACATATTGTAGGGATGTTGAATATACTCCCACCTACTGCAGTCATCCCGATTCCAGATATCTTTTCACCATCCTCACTCATGACGACCACCACATGCCTCTAAAGACCATTGACAATTAGTGACTGAAAGGATGACCCTATTCTTAGGGAAGATTGTGTGTGTGGTGATACGTGTTTGTGCAAGTGCACAGCAGTGTACATGTGCAGAGGCCAGAAAAGAGTGTTGGATTCCTTAGACTTGGAGTCACAAGAAGTCAGAAACTCCAGCCTGTTTCGCAGGTACTTGTGACCCAAATCTTGCCCTCATGGTTGCACAATAAACCTTTGTAACTGCTCAGCCCTACCTCTAGCGCCATGACTCTGGCTTTTCCTACTAACGTCACCACAGTTAGTTGTGTAGGATTACTAGAGGATTTATAACAGCAGATCCAGTTAATCTCCCAGAGGAAAGCTAATATGCGTCATGAATACACAACTGGGTGTCCTTGCTTCTCAGGGACCGTAGGATGCATTCTTACATTAATGAGGTAGCTGAGGTTTTCGCTTACAAAGAAGCATGTGTGACTCCAAGATAAGCCTCTCTACCCATCCCATGTCTTCTATTCAGCACACTCTAACCAAAAGGGGCTACCACCCACATGCCACTCAGTAATTATTACTTTCACTTTCATGGTAAAGAAAGTACCAATGGAACCCTGACATGTTTGTGATAATGTTTAACTTGTTGAGATCAGAAACATTTCCATAAATCCATCTGCTCTTCAAAATAAGTTACTACTAATAATTCATTGGATTAAATTAAGCCAAAGCACAGTCTTTAGAGTTGTATTTTTCATTTTAAATAAATGAAAATCATTTTACCTACTGGACTGTGTGTGTGCGTATGTGTGTGCATGCGCGCGTGCGTGCGTGCGTGCGTGCGTGCGTGCGTGCGTGCGTGTGTGTGTGTGTGTGTGTAAGTCTGGAGATCAGAGGACAACTTTGTGGAGTCAAATTTGTCCTTTCACTATGGGTTCCAGGGATCAAGCTAAGGTCATTATTTTAGCTGCTAAAAGAACTTATGGTCTGAAGTTCCACTTTTCTTTAACTTACACACTTTTTAAAATAAGGTTATTGTCTATAATGACAAGAACAACAAAAATGATATTTTTCCTAAAGTACTTTTCTGTGTTGATCACTATGGAGTTGTTCATTTTTACATTGGTTAAACCTTAATGATTTATACACCATGGAGTTATTCTGGGTATACTGTGTTATAATAAGCATGCAAGTAATAGACTTACACTAATGGTAACTGCAGTTTTTAAAGAAAATGTAAAATTCCTTGTATGGGAATGACATAGGTCAGTAGTAGTGAGCTTTCCTGCCCTGCAGGAAGCCCTAGGTTGGATCTCCTATGCCAGGAGAGAAAATAAAAAGTAAAGAATTTAGCACAACTTCCATTTTGCCTTTCAGAGATCTCTCATATCCCAGTGTCAAGTTCCAGTTTTAATGAGACTAAAGATACTTCAAAGGTGTAAAACAGAAATCAGTGTGGGGGAAGAAATGAGTTTTCCTAGCCTACAGTCTATTATAATTTTATTTCAATTCATAAATGAATAGAAACATAATTTCAGAATAGTTTCTAGTAATTAGTTACCTATTACATTTTAAACATACACCCTTCCTTTCCTCATGCTGCTACCAGGTAAAGCTTAAAAGTATCTGGCCTAGGTAACATCTCTTAGGACTTTCTGAGACTCTAGTTTCTGTGACATCAAGGAACATCCAGATGCTTTTGATAAAAACTTCGTATTTTAGTAAATAATAGTTACTACTAAGGTATTTCATCACTTAAGTGATATGCATAGATTGGCTGGTTATGTCTTATTTCAATCAATGTGTGGTCAGGGGAAACCACAGAAATGTCTTTGAAAGTAGAGTTTCAGAGTCTGACAAAGATACAAATCAGTATTATTGATGACTATTGTGAAAGATCTGTATGACAAGAACTTTAAGTCTCTGAAGAAAGAAATTGAAGAAGATCTCAGAAGATGGAAAGATCTCCCATGCTCATGGATCTGCATGATTAACATAGTAAAAATGGCCATTTACCAAAAGCAGTCTACAGATTCAATGTAATCCCCATCAAAATTCCAACTCAATTCCTCACATACAAGGAAAGATCAGTTCTCAACCTCATCTGAAATAACAAAAATCCCAGGTTAGTGAAAAAATTCTCAACAATGAAAGAACTTCTGGAAGAATCACCAGCCCTGACCACACACTATACTATGGAGCGTGGGATTGATGCAGAGGCAGACAGGTAGGTCAATGGAATAGAATTGAAGAACCAGGAATAAACCCACACCCCTATGGTCACTTGATTTTTGACAAAGAAGACAAAAATCATATGGTAGAAAAAAGAAAGTATTTTCAACAAATGGTGCTGATCTAACTGGAGGTCTTTCTGAAGAAGAATGCAAATTGATCCATTCTTATCTCCTTGTACAAAACTCAAGTCCAAATGGATCAAAGGCCTCCACAGAAAACCAGATACTCTGAATCTAATAGAGGACAAACTGGGAAAGAGCCTTGAACATATTGGCACAGGGAAGAATTTCCTGTATAGAACACCAATGACTCAGGCTCTAAGATATATTGATAAATGGACCTCACAAAACTGAAAATCTTCAGTAAGACAAAGGATACTGTCAGTAGGACAAAATGGCAACCTACAGATTGGCAAAAGATCTTTATCAGCCTTACATCTGATAAAGGGCTAATATCCAAAATATACAAAGAACTCAAGAACTTAGACTCCGATGAAACAAATAACTCAATTATTAGAAAACAGGGTACAGAGCTAAACAAAGTGTCCTCAACTGAGGAATCTCAAATGGTCAAGAAGTACCTAAAGAAATGTTAAATATCCTTAGCCATCGGGAAAATGCAAATCAAAATAACCCTGAGATTACCCTTTATATCAATCAGAATGGCTAAGATAAAAAATTCAGATGACAGCAGTTGATGATGAGGATGTAAAGAAAAAGGAACACTTCTCCATTGCTGGTAGGATTACAAGCTGGTACAACCACTTTTGAAATCAATCTTGTGGTTCCTTAGAAAACTGGATATAGTTTTACTTGAAGACCCAGCTATACTACTATGGAGTATATACCCAAAAGATTCTCCAACATATAATAACAAGGACACATGCTCCATTAACGTTCATAGCAGCTTTATTTATAATAACCAGAATCTGGGAACAACTCAGATGTCCCTCAATGGAAGAATGGAACACGTGGAACATTTACACAATGGAATACTACTCAGCTATTAAAAGACAACAACTTTACGAATTTTACAGGCAAATGGATGGAACTAGAAAATATCATCCTGAGTGAGGTAAACCAGATCCAAAAGAACATACATGGTATGTACTCACTGATAAATGTATATTAGCTCAAGAGCTCAGATACCCAAGATCAAATTAACAGACCACAAGAAGCTCAAGAATAAGGAAGACCAACGTGTGGATGCTTCAATTCCACTTAAAAGGGGGAACAAAATAATCATGGAAGGCAGATGGAGGGAGGGATCTGGGTAGGGGACAGAAGGGGGAGGGAAAGAGGGGGCCAGGATCAGGTATGTAAAAAGACATGAAAGAAGTCCAGAGTGTGAGGAGAATGAATAGAAATACGTAGGGGTATGGGTGGAACCACTAGAAAGTCCCAGATGCCAGGGATATAAAAGGTACCCAGGACTCAATGAGGATGCCATTAGCCAAAATAACCCAACAGTGGGGAGATATTTCACATAGAGACCACTTTCAGGAGATATGGTTCACAGTTCAAGGAAGGGGCCATGCTCACACCTCAATCTTTAACCCAGAATTGTTCTAAAGGAAGCCAAGGGACAAAAACATGTAGCAGAGACTGAAGGAAAGGTCCTCCAGAGACTGCCCCACCTTGGAATCTATCCCACCTACAGACATCATACCCCAATACCATTGCTGATGCTAAGACGTGCTTGCAGACAGAAGCCTGGTATACTGTTCTCTGAGAGGCTCTGCCAGCACCCAAAAAGATGAAGATACAGCCACAAATTGTTCTGATCTCAGGGACTTCAATGGGAGAGTTTGGGGAAGGACTGAAGGGACTGAAGCGAATTGTAACTCCATAGGAAGACCAAAAATATAAACTAACCTGACCCCTGCCCCTGTCCCCAGCTCCCAGGGACTAAACCACCAACCAAAGAGTATACATGAGTTAGTCCATGGCTCCTGCTACATATGTAGCAAAGAACTGCCTTGTCTAGCCTCAATGGGAGGGGAGGTGCTTGGTCCTGTGAAGGCTTGTTCCGCCAGTGAAAGGGAATGCCAGAGGGGTGAGGCAAGAGTGGGTGGGTGGGAGAGCACGCTTTTAGAGACAAAGGGGAGAGGAAATGGGGTGGGGGAGGTTGTGGAGGGGAGATAGGAAAGGGGACAGCATTTGAAATGTAAATAAATAAAATAATTAATAATAAAAAACCAAAGAGATTAGAGTAACACTCAAAATTGTTTCTGATTTCTTTTTGTGTACAATATTTGGCTCATTTAAAAGAATGACCAGCAGAATGGGTAAGTGCAATAACACGGTGTCAGCTCATGCTGGGGAGGATGTGCAACAAGAGGAACACTTCTCCATTGCTGGAGGGAGTGAAAACTTTTACAACCACTATAGAAATCGATATGGCAGTTCCGAAGAATACTAGAAAAAGATCTACCTCAAGACCCAGCTATACCACTCCTGGGCATATACCTATCACCAGGATACCTTTTCAACTATCTTCATAACAACCTTGGTGTCCCTCAACAAAGAATAGATAAAGTGTGGCACATTTTCACAATGGAGTATTACTTAGCTGTTAAAAACAATGACACCATAAAATTCATAGGCAACTGGATGGAATTAGAAAAGATCATCTTGAGTGAGGGAACTCAGATCCAGAGAGGCAAACATGGTATATACACACTTATAAGTAGATATTAGCTGTTAAGTAAGTCATGATCATGATACAACCCATAGACCTATAAAGGCTAAGTCACAAGGAGGGCTTACACAAGGATCTCGCTAGGAAAGGAAAATAGAATAGATTTCATGGATAGATTGGGGATAGGTAGAATAGGAATGGGAGAGATCAGGTGTGTGGTGGGGGAGAACTGGGCGTGATGACAAGAATTTTGTGGCTACGGTGAAAACCTAGTGCAGTAGAAACTCAAGATTCTTCAAGGGTGACTCTAGTGAGGACTCCTAGCAATGTAGGATATGAAACCTAAACTGACCATTTTCTGTAAACAGACATGATTTCCAGCAGTGGGACTGAGACACCAACCCAGCCACGACACCTTCAATCTTTAATATATCTTGACTGGAAGCATGGGAGCAATAGAGGCACAGACCTTGCGGAAATGGCCAACCAATGACTGGTGTAATATGATGTCTATACCACGAAAAGAAGAGCATATTCAACATTAGTTGAATGACTAGGAATAGAGGCTATACAGCCCAGAGAACTAGGATAGGAAAAAAACCCAATAAAATAATTTCTAACAATATTCTGCTATACTCTGGAAGCTGATGGTATCAGATGCAAAACCAAACATTAGGTGGAGAGAGCCCAAATTGGAGATCTTCATTGGGTCCTTTCCCTCAGAGCTCAAGGAACTCTATGGAACATGGAGATGAAGGAACCAGAGGGGGTGAGAAAACCAGAGGAACACGGCCCACAGAATCAACTAAGCAGGACTCAGAGGGGCTTCCAGAAACTCACCTGGCAATCATGGAGCCTCATGTGTCTGTGCTAGCCCTCTGTTAGTATGTTATGCGGGTTGGTTGGTATTCTTGTGGGACTGCTAACAGTGGGAGCGAGGTGTCTCTTTTCTTCCCGTTGGGATACTTTTCTTCCTACTTGGTTGCCTCATCCAGCCTTGGTATTAGGGTTTGTTTCTAGTCTTGTTATACCTTGTTATGCCTTCTTAAGTTGAAAACCCTGCAAGGCCTGCTGTTTTCTATTGGAAAAGGGAGAACTGTAGATCTGCGGGAAGAGGAAAGATTGCCAGGAGTGGGATGGACAGGGAGAGACCGAGAGTAGTGGAAGGAAGGAAAACTGTGATTGGGATATATTGTATGAGAGAACAACAACAACAACAATAACAACAAAACAAAGTAAAATTTAAAATAATGACAAAATGACTAGTATTCAATCCAGAATGTTGCGATTTGGGACAAGCATGGAAAGACTGTTTGCATGTAATGTAATTAATCAAAGCAATTCTGGCTATCCTCCTGCTGTGCTCTGTAAATGGTATGTAGAGGCAATATGAAACATATTGAACACTGTCCACAGGGGCATTGATCAATTGGAAACACTTCCACCTATAAAAATATGTATGATTACATTCTACTGAATATCCTGTCTCATCCATGTATACATACTTCTGTATATGTTATATGCATACAATTTATGGTAATCATGACATATGGACATGTAGCATACAATCTTATAAATTATGCACCTTTGGATGCAATAACTCTAATTTTGGTATCAAGACTATATCAACCACTATTTCCAATTAATCTGTGAAAAGAACATAGTTGCTAATGCCAGTTAGGCTGGCGGAAAGACTGTAGTTTTAGATTACTTAACCTATGCTTTCAAAGTACCCATTCATTACCAACTACGCAAAGCACACACCCTTCTTAGCAAAACTTAGCATGAGGAAACACTTCTGTTGGGTATTATATTCTTATTACCAACAGGGTTATAAGCCTGGACTCTTAAACATTCAGCCTGGCTTTTAAAACTATTTATTCACACTTCTCACTAGTTAATTCATTTTAAGCACCATTTCCCAACGATGAGCGCTAAGAAGAAAGTCTTTTATTCTATTAAAATATTGTTAAGCTATACAGCTTCCTTGTTGGGAAACAGATTGAGCACATGCGCAGTGAATCTGATAAACTTTCCTTTAAGAAGTAGCTGTGTGTTCCAGAGACGCTGTGGCTGTGTCTGGACTGAGTAAAAGGGACTGTCTCCCAGAGCATCCCTGAGGAGGCAAGTTCACCTTGAAGCTCTCCAACAAGACATTCTCCCCCTAAATAAATAATTGTTAATTTTAAACATACCTAGGAATTGTGAAGTACAGTTTTGAGACAAAAAGGAGACAGAAGAAAGGTCCCTACTAGCCTGTGTCTCATGATAAAAAGATCATTAAAACATATGCAGGCTCAAGCCAAGACCCAGGGATAATTGGTGTTTTAACCTTATACTGAAGGAAGAGTTAGCTACACTGTCTTGGTTATGAGAAAAATGTAGTTACCTGTGTCGTCATTGGAATGCCAGAGCCTGCTCAGGAACCCACTGAAAATTAGCATTTGGGACAAACATATCCTCCATCAGCCGTGGGGGCACCTCTGTCGGAGGACACCACACTTTCACATTCATCCACACCCCAAAACGTCCTGTAACAGAGATTTCACTCCATCAGAGATGAGAGCGATTTCTATGCTCATTTGTGTTTGAAACATGAAAACAACATAACAGCTGCGTGCTGGGTTGAATAAAGAAGATACACATGCATTTAAATCACTTATATCTTACTTTTTTATGATGCAATTGTGAATTATGTTCCTTTTGCATCTGTAATTAGAGGGCAGAACAGATGGCGAAGGCTTCGTTTAAAGTGATGTGTCCATTAAAATAACCTATGCAGCCAAATGATTGCTCACCGTAACAGGGCGTTCATCTCTCCATGGCAGGCACTTTGCCGCGCTGAAATATGTTGCTAAGGCCCCTGGACTATACATGGTGCTTATTATTTTTAAGGGCTTTCCAATAAAAGGGTTCAGTGTAGCACAGCTAGCTCTGTACCTCATTCATCTTCCCAGCATATGTTTTACTATATTGTTCTAATTAAAAAGTGACCTTGTATATAATGATCAGAACTCAATACTGAACATGATTCATCTAGGCGCTAGGGATCTGGGAAGTCTGTCTCAGCCATATTAAACTGGGCAGTGAGATAGGTTTGGGGCCAGGGGCTCTGGGGGAGAAATTTTTTCCCAAGATCATAACTGCGAAGAATTCAGAAGATTTAGTTCATCTCTGGGACACATTATCTTCTTATTACATGTTACTTCCAGGAGGTTTTCGAGAAAAACAAAAAAACAAAAGCAACAAATACAAAAGGGCAAAAGTTCATCGTAAAGTTTGTTCAGAGCACAGCTTCAAACTTAGCTATTTTCCATTTGGCCGAGGCATATTAACTTGTGTGTTGTTCAAAGCCATTAAAGGCCCATTTTGTTTTGCTTCGCTCGGTCAAGATATCCCAGATTGTTGTTGTTGTTTTTATCGTATGAGATCCTGTCTGCTATAATCATAAATATCACTCAACTTCCATTTTAATCACTTCTGGGGACTAAGAACTTGCAAACATTTCACGGCTTCCCAGAACTCTGCAAAATAAATCTGGAGCTTGCAAGAGTGGCCTCATTTGCTGGACTCTTTTGAGGTCCTTACTCTACAGAAAGTCAGAGGAGAAAACATAAATGGATTGTGTGTGTGTGTGTGTGTGTGTGTGTGTGTGTGTGTGCGATTTCTGGGGAACAGATTTTGCAAGTCCAAACTGATGAATCATAAATCCAGCATTGTTAACATTCCATAAGCAAAATTAAAATATCAACACCTGGGGTGGGGGGAGAAGGGAAAGAAATCTTTCTCACCTTTACTCAGGGATGTCTTTCCTAAGTTGTCTTCAAATCCTGGGAAATTCAAGAAGGATCAAGATCAATAATAGGCAGGCTAGGTGCCTGGTGTAGAGGGAGAAAGACCGAATGATCAAAATAATGTGCACATGCAACTTATTTTAATATCACTAACAGTCTTTTCAGTTAACGTTTTAGGAATTATTTGTTAAGCTATTTATGGTTACATTAGTGAATAGCTGCTATGGGAACTTTGTAATAAAATGAATGTGTGTTGGAATCAACTTTTCTGAAGAGTTTGTGTATCCAAAAACTCAGGTGCGTTTAATCTGGCAATTCTTTTACAATCGTTCTTATATGTCATACAGCAGTGTTGCCGGAACGCTGCGTGCTACAGCATTGCGAAACCTGGAATCCATAGGAATACTTGGATAATATAGTGTCAAATTTCAATAGCATCATGTAATAGCATAATATTTCAGTGTTATTATTATGACTTAGGCTCTGTTTGCCCACAAGAAATAAATTTTATGTTGGGCTGAGATACATATGCATTTTTCTTCCAAAATTGACTCTGAATAATTTATTTCTGGCAAACTGAATTCTCTCTCTTCAACATCCTTTTAAATGTGGTTAATCAATGAAAGATTCCCATACTTTGGCAGGTTTTCTACACCATCCTTTTTGTGAGTAGTTAATGATCTGTAAACAACCGTTTAAAAGCACCAGGGGACCTTACCGTTTAGAAGAATTCTACAGGGAACTTTATCGTAAAAAAGGAAAAGTCTTTGGTTAACACAAATACTCACCCTGAAACATTCTTTTATTTGCCTTTAATTTTACTATAAAGTTCTTAGGGTAGAGCTACCAGCTATCACAGAGAACTTTTATTTCTGAAGGAAAAGGATGTCTCAGTCACCACTGATTGGATTTTTCTCAGCGCTGGAAGTGGGTCATGATGTGAGTCGGGGATTCTGAATGTCACAGACTTACTCTTCAGGTTTCTTTTGTAGTTTTCCATGGAGTCTCATCCTCTTCTGAGTGGTTTGTGAACATCACAGGCCTTCCTTGGAGCTTGTGGGTGAAGCACAATTATGGTTAAGTGAAGCATGCTTGCATGTTCTGGGGAAGGAATTAGAAAGCTTGCGGGTTCTGTTCTCCTGTGGAAGAGATGCTGTGGAAAAATCACAGCTCTCTCTGATGTCTGAAAGCTAGGAATACGGAAATGGGCTACCATGCTGAGGCCTCCTGTGTCACTCATCTGTAATTTTCCAGTGTCCCCGAATGTCCTGATGAGGAGTTAAGTACATAAATAACACCAGTTCATAGAAAAGCCATGAGGATCTGGAAGATGGCTAATGGTGAGATGTTCTTTGATGTTGTGTGGGAAAGGGTGCACTTACTCTAGCACATATATATTTTTAAACATTTTATTAATTCTTTGAGAATTTCACATCTTGGACCCTAATCCCACTCATCTCCCTGCCCCTCCATAACTATACACTGCCCTTGCAACCTTCTCCTAAAAGAAAACAAAAGAAAGAAAGAAAAAACCAAAGCAAACAAACAACAAGACATCTCACCATGGAAGATGCTGTGTGTCACAGTGGGTCCCACAGGATTCCCCTTAGTCCACGCATCTTTACTTGCAAATGTTCCTTGCGGTGAGTCATTGCTCTGGTTCCAAGCCTCTGGTTTTTGTACACTGTCAATAGTGGATCCTCTTGGGGACTCCTCTTGCATATCCCGTGGCTGTCCTGGGTCATGGAGATCCTGCAGCTTTGGGTCTGCAGGACTGACCCTTTTACTCCCTCCAGCAGTTCAGAGATGGCTTAGATATTGAGGTTGGCAAACTCAGAGCCCCGGATCTGTTCTGAGTGGTGGCTAAGTTTGTCAGGTCACCAGATTTCCTGCTTTGCCCAGGTAAAGGGCAGGGCCAGTTTAGCATGGATTTTCACGGCTTTCTGTTAATTCCATTCCATGCAGTTAACTTCTTTAGAACATGTTTACCCTTCCTCTGCATAGCTTACTCCAGTCTCTGGAAAGACTCTAAATGTTGTTTCTAAGCACGAGTTTTACCCTCTACTAGGCTATGCCTCAGTATTCCTCAAAGGCAATGGTTCTCAACTTCCCTAATGCAGTGACCCTTTAATACAATGTTGTGGTGACCCCTAACCATGAAGTTGTTTTTGTTGCTACTTCATACCTGTAACTACTCTTATGAATTGTCAAATATCTGTGTTTTCTGGTGGTCTTAGGCAAACCCTGGAAAAGGCCATCCCATTCTCAAAAAGGTCATGACCCACAGGTTAAGAACCACTGGTTGAAGTCTTTGGAGTATTTATTGCAAAGATGAACAATTCTGCCCGCGGCTATGTTCGTTTTATTTACCAACCTCTCTGCTATCATCCTTGCCTATGTCATACAAGACCCTATACAAAATTTAAAGGTACTTTATCCTCCCTTAAGATCTCAGACCGTTGCTTCCCAGATACAATGCGATTAATCAAGGATGAAGAGATTAAGCAGTTGGCCTTCAAAATTCAGTCTTTTTACAACGTGAAAAGCCGTTCAAGACACATTCTCTATTGTTTTAAAATGAAATCAAGACACGCAAGCCACACAGGAGGATAAAGAATAAGGAGTAGCTGTAAATGGAATTGCCAAATATACTGAGACAAAACACTTCTTTTCTGTTTTTTTTTTTTATTTTTTCATTTGGAAAATGTCATTCTAAAACATCAATAGTTTGCATTTTAATTTTTGTCCTCTGGCCAAGCTATTTTTCAGTTTTGGAGTGACATTTGGCTTCTTTGATGCTCTTGGTCTCTCATTCAAGTCCCTCTTTCAAGCGCATGTATCAATCTGGATTAAGATGTTCTGTTTTTACTATCTCAGAGGTTACATCTACTAATAATCGTGTTACCCTACCTGCCACGAGGCATTGCTCTGTGATCCCAACTCCTCCATTTGTGGTTTCCTGTGGGAAGGAGCATGCTTTCTGGTTCTGCCCAGGGAAAGATGTTTGCTTCAGGAATGTCTGTGGTTTATTTCCTCTGCTCCTTGAAAATTCAGAGGCCATAGATCAGAGCAGAACAAGATCATTTTAGACAAAGACCGGGCATAGCGATGTGGCATGGTTAGAACTAACTGTCAGCTTAGCATCTAGGGGATTTTTTTTCCAGTTTATGCAGCTTGCAATCCATTAAGGACAATTGGAGAAGCCTAGTAACTTTACTTACCTGGCCACGCAGGTGAATGTTGCATATGAATGTGTGTGAAGGTGTGTGCACACAGCTCCCAAGACCCTGAGCATTGTTCCCTTCAATTGGAGTGACAGGGATGACTGACATGTTTTCACACAGAATGAGGGTTAGGACTTGAAGGGACCTGTTGAGACAAACACATTTGAGATAATATCATGGGGGGGCAAGACAAGAGCAGAGTCGCTGAGAAAATGCCTTCGACCTGACACATCCTGAAGGAGCTATTCCTGAACAATGGACACAAACTGCCTAACGTGCTACATGCGCCCAGCAATAACCCTTAATGGTGACTGTAAAATGAAGCATTATGCTAGTCAGCAGAAAGGAAAATGCAAATTGATTCTCCTTTTGTTTAGATGGAAGTACTTATTAAGGTTAGAAGGTATTCAAGGTCTGTGACACCAGAATAATTTGTTTTATTATAATACTAGAGCAAGGAGGGTGCTTGGGGCTGTCTGAGGGACTCAGATGGCCAGATGAAATTCTACAGTTCCGGCTTTAACCTTCTCCTTTTCAACATGTCACATGCTCAGCTTGTTTGAGGAAGTAACAATCAAACAAAACCCTTCCAAGGATGAGATGATAAGATCTTAGCAGAGGAATATGTCATTCCCTCACAAGAGCATAGAGTTTAACTTGCTTTACATCTACCTGTAGGGAAAAAAGCTTTCCAGAGTTTGTTTCTCAGGCTCCTGGTCACCAACAAGGTATTCCTAGTATCGTACTTCACAGGTCAGGACCTCCTTGGAAAACAGAGGTTAGGGCATGGGTCCATGTGTATGGCTGGAACATAAGCATTCCTAGCTCCAGCACAGTTTCTCCATCTCTGCTGAATGTACTGTCTGTGGGTACCTGGATTGGGGATTGGCATCTCTATTGAAGAACAGCTTAGCATATGGATGCTGTCACTTAGTGACGCCTATTGCTTGATGGGGAAATTTTTTATACGGCCTGACTGTGTGTATTTACTTACATGGTAGCTCAGAAAAGGGGAAGGCTGGAGGGCTGTAGAAGCATGCTGACAGGCAAATCCTATCATTTGAAACTTTGAGAGCTCCAGGACTGTGCTATTCTCAATACACAGTTTGGCTTTAATAGTAAGACTGATTTGTAGAGACATTGGTAATGGTTAGAATAGCTGCTTGGAATTTTCCATCCCTTCTCTGCAGCTCTGTTTCCCTTTCTTTTCTTCCTCTTTTCCCTTCCCTACCTCATTTTTCTTTTCTTTTCTCCCTTTTTCTTTCCCTTCCTTCCTTTTAAAAAAATGTTTTAAACCTTTGAACCACCTCTTCAGGCCAACATCTCAAATTATAGAAGATGTCCTTATTAGGATTTTTCTTATGATAGTTTAATAAGTGATAGAGTCTTAAGCAAGCAAACAACAAACAAACAAAAAGAACCCAACTTAACTTGGTCATTTTAACTATATGAACCTGACCCAGCAAGCATTGCACAACTTTGCCAAGCAACTCCCAAGGAAGGGCCAGGCCACTGTGAGGACACAGGTGTGACAGTGGAACACAGCTTCACATATGAACATCACCCAGGACACTGCATGTCGTCTCATACTGCCTGACTGTCATTTGGCTTCCTGAGTACCAGTGCCTATACAACAATGCAAAGCAGGTCCAACAGGTGTGAAGAGTACCCAATGTAGAAGGTGACAGTCTCAGTGAGGAACTTCTGGTGTCTATGTGTGGACACTTTGATGCTCACCAATACAGCCAGATGGCTCAACCCTAAGTATGAGATTGGATATAACATACTGATCCCTGATCAGCCCAAGGTACTTGGTGTCTATCATTAAAATTCTAGTTGACGCCTAAGTGATAAAATGTTTGGAGTTCATTTCCAGCTACATCTGATGTTTATGGTCAAATTATGAGGCTGGTGACTTTTCAGTGCTGGAAAAGAAGCCAAATGCCCCATGACTGATACAGGAAGACACATATGAGATATTGTCAGGCCTTAGCTTTAGAATGGTGGCAGAGTTAAAGGCTGTGGGTGTCTTCTGTTGGTATGAACACAGTTCAAGAAGTTGGAGACACTGAGGACTACCTCTTTTTTTTTTTTTTGAATCCCACTGTCCCACTATTGCTAACAAGGCTATCCTGGATTATGGAAACAGAGCAAAAGACAATCACAGGGAAATTCTAGAAGCTGAGAAGCAATCTGTCCTGAAACTGAGACACAAGTTGGTGCCATAGGTAGAACCAGAGAGGATAGAGGAAGAGCCAGACCTCTCATGTTCCTGTGGGCGCAGGCTGATTCACCTAAAGCAATAGAGACTAAAGATCAACATAATAAAGAAAGAAGAAACACACACATGCACACATGCACACACCCTTGCTCACATGAGGACACACACACACACACACACACACACAGAGACACACACACACACACACACACACGCATGGCTCTTTGGATGATGGAAATAGCTCTTTAAGTTAGTTACTATTCTGAGGACTATACAAGGGCAGCACTCCCAAACCATACAAGATGTGATTCTTTCTTGGGGAATTTAAGACCAAACTTTTGAACTGACGGTTGCTAGTCTCTTGTACTATTACTCTGTAAATAAATAGAACACTTCCCTTGGGAAACTGTCATTATCTATCAAGGAGAAAAATCACCAAGAAGATTTATAGTAATTCAGAATAATAAAATATAAAAATAAAGTGAACTATATTGGTGGGTTCTTTGATATGCAGGCAGTAGAAAATAACTTGAACTAGCTTAGCCAAAAAAAAAAAAAAAAGCAATTCATTGGAAAGATGCTGAAACTGTGCTGGAGGGACTGAGTCATATGAGTTTAGACAGGGTGGAAATGTGAGTCCTAGAACCTCAAAGAACATTTAGTTCTGTGTCTTTCCTCTTGAGATACACCAGAGCTTTCTTCTAAAGTGAAGAAGTCCATGTAGAAAAGAATGTTGTGCTCTGTTTCTTGATATAAAGGTTGCTCACATTTGTGTTCTTTTAATGAACATGACTTCAGAATAAAATAAAGTAAAATAAATTAACCCCCCCCCATAAAAGAAAGAAAAGAATGTGACTACTTTGCCAGTCATGGCTAAAGGAATGAATCACACATGGCCATTTTTGTTGACTTGATCAGCTTCCTGATTCCATTCAACGCTAACCTAATAGAATCAAATTGAAGTGATGGACAGCTGCAGGTCATTGTGAACAGGGCATAGCTAAGAAGAAAGGATAACAAGCTGAGCCGGCATGAACTAGTTTAAAAATCTTTCACAAGGTATAGATTTACCACTTTCTTAAAACCTCAAAGTATCTGGTATAACCGCCCAAAGTTCCTACATAGCAGTCATTTGCTGAAGCTGAGTTTGGATTGAACCCTCTTAAATTCAGGACTCAATATCTAACTTTCTAGATACATTTCCAGTCAGACAATCCATACAAATGTCTTCCCCCAACTTCCCTGAGCCTCCTTGTCAGCCTTAATACTTAGTTGGCCTCTGGCCCATAGACTTACTCAGCAAAATTCCTTAGTGCAGTACTGGATTTAAGTATCCTTGTATGCAGTACTGGGTTTAAGTATCTTTGTATTCTTTTCTAGAGGAACAGAATCATTGACCAGAGAAGGAAAATATGCACACACACACACACACACACACACACACACACACACACACTACACACACACACACACACACACACACTCTCACATACACACACACACACACACTCTCACATACACACACACACACACTCTCACATACACACACACACACACACACACACACACGCATGTATGCATGTGAAATTTATCAAGTCAGCTTTAAACTAGAAGAGCAGAGTCACACATGGAAACTGTGAACCTGATAGTTGTTCAGTCTTAAGGGTAAGCGCTGCAGCAGTCCCAATTGGTTGTGAAAGCCAAGACATTTCCTAGAGAGCCATTGGTCACTAGTATACAGTGAAATCTTAAAAAGGATGGGAATGCTATCAGTCAAGGAATCATCCTCATTGTCATCTTCATCAATAACAACAACAAAGAGAACAACAACAGCAGCAACAGCAATTAGAACAACGGAGCAAGTTAACTCAACAGGAAGAAGGAAGACCAAGTAAGTAAAAGGAAGAGGACCTTCCTCAAGACACGTCCATTTTATCTGGACTACTACCAGAAAGTTCCTTCCACAATTGCCAAATGTCTTCTCAACATCAAACATCGCTATCAAGATCATTCTTCAGGTAAGGCTACAAACGTTGGTGATTCGAATTTGTGTCAGGTTAATATTAACCATAGTGTATCCTCAGCTCTTAACAATGCTTAGAGGATAGCATGTTCTCAGCACACATTAGCAAATTTGGAACTTCAAATGAAATAAAAATTTCCATGGAAAATATTCCCAATGGAAAAAGAACTGTGAGCTGGATAGACATCCAGATATCTCAACATATCTCAATTACAACAGAGGGTTGCCGGGCGGTGGTGGCTCACGCCTGTAATCCCAGCACTTGGGAGGCAGAGGCAGGCGGATTTCTGAGTTCGAGGCCAGCCTGGTCTACAGAGTGAGTTCCAGGACAGCCAGAACTACACAGAGAAACCCTGTCTCGAAAAACAACAGAGGGTTATGTGCTTTCTCGGTGTCCTCTCCCATTTAAAAGAACCAAATACTGGCTCAGTGGGAGTTTCAGGATGGCACTGGGTTTACATTAACAGAAATTAATGATTGACAGCTGGAGCTTGGACCAGGATCACATAGGCTCACTTATTATCTTTGTCTTTTTCAATCTGCTTTTTTTTTGTTTTTTGTTTTTTTGTTTTTTTTTTCTTACTTGCTGGTCAAGTTTCTGATTAACCTATGCAGGACCTCAGTGGGCAAGCACTAGCTTCTTGATTAACTTTCACCATGAGTGCAGAAGAGAAGCAATCTTGATCATAGTAGCAGTTCAAATGCCAAAGCGCGGATAGGTGTGTGTATGTGACAGACAATGCCAACCACAGTGGCTCTCAGCTCGTGTACTATTGCCTGGACAAATAATAGAGGTAAACTTCTAGGTACACAGGCATCTTGTAGTTTCTTTAACAGCTGGCATGTTTTCTGCTGCTGAAATTCACTGATCCAGGGTAATCTCTTTCCTCTCCTTGGAAAACTCTTTCTGACCATTTAGAACATGTAAGGAGGTCAATTATTCATTTTTTCGAGAGACAGGGGTTCTCTGTATAGCCGTGGCTGTTCCGGAACTCACTCCGTAGACCAGTCTGGCCTCAAACTCAGAAATATGCCTGCCTCTGCCTCCTGAGTGCTGGCATTAATGGCATGAACCACCACTGCCCAGCTCCCAAATATCACTTTTTCTAGACCTCTCCTCCCTCATCTGTCAAGTGCTTGTCTCCTAGCATGTGCGTATCCTGTTCTCAGTTTCTCATCAACCAAGTGGCTCATATCCCAGCTAGTAAAGTATGAGCACAGAAACCTGAGTTCCATTTGAAAAATTCATGAGGGAGAAAGGCAAGTGTGGTGTGTGCCTGTAATCTCAGCACTACAGAGGATCCCCAGGACTTGTGGGACACAGGCTACTCAGGAAGCTCGAGGTTCAATAAGAGGCCCTGTTTAAAACAAAGGAGGTAGCTGACACCTGGGAAGTGACAATTGAGCTTGTCCTCTGGCCCCCATAAGCACAAGAACACATGGTCCCCATGTGTAAATGTGAGTAAAAGCTTGAGACCTCCACAGCACACTTCTTGTTGATACTCAGTCTTGCAGCTGTCACTTGGCCCCTCCTCCAACAGCATATAGGTAGCAGTGAGAGGAGCCTCTCTCTAATGCTTTACTTTTCTTCAGATCTCAAGGTAATGACAGATTATCCAGCTCACTTGCTGGCTAAGAAGCTAGTGTTGCCCATGGAGGTCCTGAATGGGTTAATCAGAAACTTGACCGGCAACTGAGATCATCAAGCATGATGCTCAAGCTGGTCCATGCTGTGCTTGGAACAAAACCAACACCCTGTAAGGGTATTATATACAGTCCAATCTCTGTCAGTCCTGACGGGATTTCAAGATGAGGATTTCAGGACTAAAGGGTGAACATTCCTCACAGGTTCTCTGAGTATCAAAACCAAAACCAAAAACAGACACAAAAATATTGAACAACAACCAAAGTCCAAGGAAACCTGAAGAATACATGTTATTGTTCCTAGTGTAGGATAGATCTCCCAATTTCTTCATTAATATTTACCTAAGGCCACATGCTATTGGGGGTCTGTGTAAACTGTATGATTCATATACAATGTTCACATTCTATACACTTACATCCTTTATTATATAGACTATACAAACATATATGCATGTATGCAACAACCTTCCCTGGGGCTGGAGCGATCAGTCACATACACACCGAAAGTAACAGGATAAGGAAAAATATTTTACTGATTTGTAGGCTCATTTGATGTTGCAAAAGGAACAGAATTTTGAACAATCCTTTTTAAATGTTTTTGCTCTTACACAGGCTAGCTTAACTAAACTGGCCTGGCTTATGGACAATTAAGGCCAGCATGGCCATTTGCCTAATTTAGAATTGTAAAGGAATATGAATTGATTTTTGAACCCCTCTAAGGATACAGGGAAAGAAGGGACATCTGGTGGAATGAACCACGTGTGTAAATCCCTTTTGACTCATCTTTTCTGACAACAGGAGTGGAAGAGTAACTGGTTGACCACAGAGCTCTCTCGGTTCACAGTAAGAAACATGCTTTGCCTTGGAGGGAGTCCATCACCTAATATTAACACGGAGAAGGAGAAAGAGCAGGTTGACAGGAAACCCTGGCTCTCCCCTAACTCAATTCAGGAGATCATTAAGGACGAAGTCTTGCTGTAAAGTACACCTCTCTTCCTCTGATGACAGTGACAACCAGGGCGGTGAATTAGGGGCAGCCTGCTCTCCTTTGACAAACAAACACCCACTCTGGTAAGTGCCCTTTAATGTGCTTGGAGGCTTTGTCTAGGAAAGGGATGCACAGTTGGCCTGTACAGAACTGTAAGGGGATAGCTTTGACATACCGATAAAGCGTCTAGGTTTACATTGGACTTGACTTTATCATTTACTGAAGGATATTATTAGTGTAGACATGATAGGCACTCTCTGCCTTCTCTAGCAAGAGCTGGGGAAATGTATACGAACAAAAGGTCTGCTGTGGAGAATCAGACCCTGTTTGTTCAGTGACTTTGGGATCCTAATCCTACAACTCAGCAGAGATAAGGCCTGAAACAGAGGAAAAGAGCCCACCCAGCTCCGGGGCCCCAGGAAGAAGAGTGAAAGCCAATCGTGTGAAAAATGGAAGTTCATCCAACACTGAGCATGTGTGTGGCTTTCCCTGGTTGCAAATATGATATTATAAAAATAGATTTGCTCTTTGGGGCCAGATGGCATGCAACACTTCTGAAGTAAAATTCAGTCTTATGACAAAGGTCATCGCCAGAAAGAACCACTTGGACTGAGCTTGTTTAGGCGCTTGTTGAAACCTTTGCATCAGCAATTACCTCTGCTTCCTTGAGTGCAAACACACACACACACACACACACACACACACACACACACACACACCATGACTGCAAGCAACATAGACCTAGTGAGCCACTGTTCCTGTTGATTGTTTCTGGCAGTGGGGCATCTATTTTTTAAGTTTATGTTACCTTTATTTTATTTTTTCTTTTGTGTGTATGGGTGTTCTGCCTGCATGGATGTCTGTGTACCAAATGTATGTTTCGTGTCAAAGGAGACCAAAGAGAATATCGGATCCTTTGGGACTGTTAGTTACAGAGAACTGTGAGCTGTTGTGTGGGTGCTGGGAATTGAACCCCAGTTCTCTGGAAGAACAGCCAGTACTCTTAACCATTAAAATATCTCTCTAGCTCCAAATGGTTTCTTCATTATTGTAGTTTTGTGATGGATTGTACATATCTCACACTTATCTGAAAATAACTATAGTTAAAAACAGGTAAGTAAAAATGCTGGTTCTAACCACCTGCTAGGTGTCTGCTTTATATGTGATTTCTCTCCTTGTTCTATGAAGGATTCACTGAGTAGCTAGCTTGTCAACTAATGACCATTCATTTATCAAAATCTATAACACTATTCCTATTCATACACACACACACACACACACACACACACACACACACACACCCCTGAAATCTGGAGTGAAAGGTTGTATGTTATGCATCTTCCTTTGAAGGTCATGACACACAGGCTACATGTTTCTCAGCTCTTACTTCTATAACTGGTATTGAAGATAATCATAATTGCAATTAGGTGTCACTTGTAAAAGTGGCTTGTAACTCTAAAGACCGTAGAAATACACTTGATTTTGGAGAAGCAGAATGACAGCTGGAATATTGTATAATTTAAGTGTCTAGTCATATTCTAAAACTCATGCTGTGCACAAGACTGTGTGGCTTCATAGATAAAGAGACTAATCTTACAAAGATTCTGTATCCAAGAAGGTTAAAGTCTAAAAAAATAATTCAGTCTTAGAGAAGATAAAAATTTTATCATAGAATTCTGCTAAAAAAATTCAGTTAGTAATTTATTTACAGACAAGGGCACTGGAATTCTCTGGACCTTCAACCCGCATGCCCCAGTCACCTGCTGCCATGGCTCCTCCAGTTCATTTAAGATATGCCACAAGCATTCCCAAATATATTATAACTTTTATTTTATTTAACAATTTTCTGCTTGGTAAATACTATCAGTATACAAAGTACACTGATAACTTTGACTGGCAAGATGCCTCAGTGGGAAATGGTGTTTGTTGCCATGTTTAATGACATGAGTTCAATTCCTGGAACCCATATGGTGAACTGACTCCAGAAAGTTTTATTCTGGTCTCCACATGTATCAAGCATTCTCTCTCTCTCTCTCTCTCTCTCTCTCTCTCTCTCTCTCTCTCTCTCCAGAATACAAACAAAAACTGGTAATAAATCAAATATTCTAACTTTATAAATGTTAAGAACTTTGATAACCATTGAGTCCAGGGCTAATTTTTTTCCTGCATTATGTAGAAAACAGAGTTGAATAATAATTGAATGATAATTATTTTTATTGTTAATAATAAATACCTTAGGCAAAACATACAAATGTAAGTTTGCCATAAGAAATATTTAAGTCTGCACTATTTTACTTACTGTAATTTGAAACTTGTGCCACCTTTGCATTTTAGTTTCTGTCTACATAGGTTGAACCACAAATTCCCCATTTCAAAGATGAAACAGACATACAGATTGAATGAATATAATGATGAGATAATAGACTAAACTTCTGTAACAAGGGCCTTCAAACACAGTGGTTTAAACACATGCAAGTTTTCTCCTCCCTCACAGCACAGGCTGAGTTCATGGTCTCTCTATGGATGTTGACAGCAAGCGTCTATGTTATAGACCATTCAAAGAGCATCTGCAGAGCCTACAAACATGCTGTGAGACAATAGTTACAGATTATCATCATCGTGGCACCATGGTTACCTATGAACCATTGTTAGATTATTGTCAAAGAATCCTTAGAGGAATGGTTACCTACAACCTTGGGCAGCGTCTCTTCTCCTTATGGGAGGAGGAGACATTTCCTGGGATGCTTCCCATCTCTCCTTTTGGAACATTGATTGTATGTGCCTAGAGGTGACGATGACAATTTTCATGATTTTTTTTTTGTGTTATTTTTTTTTCCCCTGAAGGTGTGGTCTATAAAGAAGGAAGGGATTACAGTCCTGTGAGAAATCAGGTTTAAAGCTGTAGGAATACAACAGAAGAGTGCATGCGTTTGTGCTGGTGTGTGAATTCATTCATTCAGGTGGAGGGAAGCTTCAGCTTGAAAGCCAATAAAACTGACATCAGGGACCAGAGCCTGTCAGAGGGTGCTCAAAGGCTTTCAGTACTTAGGCAGATTTTCTGAACCAGTGTGAGCAGCCATCTATCAACTTGGGGTTTATGGGGTTTCTGAGATGGTTTCCACTTCCCCAGAGGCCATGGGACTTCTAGGCTCTGTGTAGTAGTTACAGATGGTGCTGTAGGTAAGTGTCAGATGGCAAACCGGCATGTGTCCTTGTCACCTCTCCTTTCCCAGAAGTCCCTTGCCCAAGTCTCTCCTTGCAGCCAGCAGAGGCTCAGGTGCCTGGCTGTCTGCCTTCTGTCTGGAGTTCTCTTTGACATTGCTGCTTATGCATCCTGCCCTGGGGATTATGAGAAATCACAGGCAACAGAGACCCTTGGAGGTGCACCACTCAGGGATTCTGGCTCTGAATCCTGTTTACATCTTCATTCAAATTCGTGTGACACCTTAGACAATCCTAACACCCAAACAGTGTACCCAAAGGCAGTCAGTCACCTGGTGCTCCCAGAACAGTGAGTGTTCAATGACTTGGAGGTGGAAATGAGAAAAGGTCCAGGTTTTGGAATTGTAAACAGAATGTGGGACATGATCAAGCCCAGAGACTCGAGACAAACTCAGGACCATTTCCAATATTTTTATGTGGTTGTCATATCAAGAATATGAATTATGAAACAAGTTTATAGACTTGATGGTATAGTAAATTTATCAAATTTTAGTTAAAAGAAAACCTGTAGCATATCTTAAATTTATTAATGTGTCTCTTAATATATGAAACACTTAGTTTAAATTTTATTGCAAGTTCTAAAGGTTCTCTGGAGTGTATTTATGTGTAGAGGATTAGACTGTGTGGCTCTGCCCAAGGATTATATACGTGATTACTTTCTCTACCTGGGGCAGCCCTAGATGTCCCTTACCATCTTCTCACAATTATGGCAATGCTCAAAATGTGTCTCGGTTTAGTGTTAAATTGTTTGTACAAATTAGAACTCTAATCTGCTTGCTGCCTTCTTAATTGTGCAGTGGCCAACAGGTCACAGAACAAAGCAGAGGACCACTTTTCAGGCGTCTTCCACTCCTTGTAAATGGGTCTCTGTCTGGCCTGGAACTTCACCACAAAGCCTAGGCTAGGTTTCCTACCAGCTCTTTGGCTCTGTAAAATCTATTTTTTTTAACTCAATGTCTCAGGCAGTTGGAGAAAATGAGTTTTGAGAATTGATGTGGGGATCCCAGACAGCAGCACTGAAGTTGTGCGTGGATGAGGTGTCTTTCCCGATCTCTTAGGGATGGGACGGTTACTGTTCTTATGTGCTTTTGACTCTGGTTTATGTATCATAGCTCCATGTAGCATCTTTGTCAGGGTGCCTCAGGGAACATGTGTACCTGCACACTGACAGAGCCAGTCCTCTAGAACCTTTCTTTTTCTGTGTGAGATAGCTTCTCTTATTGGTTTGCAAATTCACCAGGTAGTCTAGGCAGGAATCCTCCTGCCTCTGCCTCTCATCTCAACACTGTTATGTTTACAAGTGTCCTGATTTTTATGTTGGTTCTCGAGATGGCTTTGTTCTGTGTGTCTTATGACAAGGGCTTTACTGTTGGAGCCAAACCCTCAGCCTCACCTTCAAAAATCTTAACTGATGTTCTGACACCACTGGGGAGGGAAGTAAATACTTATTGACCCAGCTTTACCTTTGATGAAATAGATCTAAGAAATACCAGATTTTCAAGCCAAGCACAATGATAAGAGGTGGAGCAGGATCCCAATCCAGATTTGAACTCACAGCAGTTTCCCAGTGTCATGCACAAGGAAATGTTGGACAGCGCCCCACCATCCACTTGGTCAATGCTTCAGAAGAGCCAGGCCCCGTGCTCGTGCTCTTCCTACTAGCTAAACTGACCAGTGACAGGCCTGAGTTGTAGGGCCCTGTTGTAGCAGGTTTTCATCTAGCACCTAGAGATGCCTGGGAGCAGGTGTGCATGACCAGATGCTCTTATGTGCTTTGGGTGCTCTCTGGACCTTTTTTTTTTGTATCCTTTGAGCTGTACATACATGAGAGCTGTGTCACGTGCCTAAGCATGCTATCCAGGAGGCACCACCGCATTCATTTCTTCTTTGAGGCACATATGGATGGCTTATATCTTTAAGTTCCAGTGTGACCTAGTGGGTACCAGGAAGAAGAGTGGGGCGATATTACATTTCCCTGAGTGATGTCCCCACTCACCTCAGAGGTGCTTTAAACTAGAAGCCGGTCTCCCAGCAGATAACACAAAGATTTCCTCTCTGCTCCTCACAAATACTGAAAAAAAAATTTCTTGAAATTTTCCATTATGAGAAGGAAATTTAATATTTAAAGGTAATTTGACCTGTACATGCGTATGCCATGAATATTTGATGAAACCTATAGCAAATGTATTTATAGAGCATTAATCTGGGGATATTTATTTCTTATCCATTTTCCGGGATATTATTTTTTCAGCAAGTGTGAAGTCGCCTTCTGTAAATGCCTGACTCCGAAGATGCACATAGAAATGAGAAGGGCCTGTTCCTTTCCTCACCTTAGCTGGCGGAGCCCCTACCACCCACCTCTAAAAGAAGTTATTCTAAGGGAACTAGAGAGCACTCAGTGTGGCTGTAGGGTCACATTCATGTCCCATACTGCAGGCAACAGAGAAAACCTTACCCTTGTCCTTCTGTAGTGTCAATGTTACTCTTTTGTGAGATTTCAGTATATTTCCGTTGATTAGAACTTATGTACTGTCCGGTTTTGTAAATTGTTCGATATAATATCCAGTTCAGAGACTTGCCTTTTAAAATTGCCTAGTGTGCACACCTGGAAGATAAATATTTTTCTTTGCTGTAGCATCAGTGTTGAGATTAAAAAATAAAAGTAGAAATGAATATCAACCGGAAAGGCAACAAGAAAAGAGAAGACAGCATTTCTATACATGTACAATTTATGATTATTTTGCTATGTGGGTTTGAGGAGGCAAAAGTTGCCTCACCATTATTATAAAGAGAATGAATACATTCAAGAGACAAACGTTTCAGACTGGTTAGTATGAACTCCTTTGAGGTCTTGGATGTTGACTAAATTAGACAGAGATGCTTACTCCAGTTGTCAAAGGCTGGGCAGAGCTGTGCTTGTAGGGATCTCAGGCTGACCAGTGTGGCACCCAGGCCACTGTGGCTGCTATGGGACCACCCCACTTATATTTGCTTATATGCAACCACCTGGCACTTTTCGTGTTGTGTAAATAATACTGCTCTCTTACATGATACCTTAGCAAGAAAGAAGTCAGCATTTGCTGGTCAATGGAAGAAAAATGAAACTTAAAACAGAAATTTCAACAGCAAACTACTTTAAAACAAAGCATTTGGAATGGAGCTACTCCAAAATGTACAGGCCAAAATAGCTCAGAAGAACTGGTCTGTGCTAGAAGAAATGTTTGTTGGTTGATGTGGAGATCAGGTCACATATGACTTAGTTACATAGTCACCAAGCTCTGTTCTGAGTTTATCTTACCGTTGTAGTACCAAGTTGTTACTTGAAGTTCCTGGAGGCATTTTCTTCTGTGTACGAATTAGACACCTGTGCTTACAGACTCCTAAATCTGTAAGCTTTTGAGAAAGCACTGCTCTTTTCCAGTGGAGACACACAGAATGCTATATGTGAAGACAGTTGCCTGCTGGTTTCTAAAGAGCTTGCCTTTGATAACTTTTTTTTTTCCAGTGAAAGGATGACCAGCACCTGCGTGACTGATTTCAGAATTTTATTTTGCCATAAATGAGCTTAGCGTCACACTATATAGCACACAAATGATCATGTGTGCATGCATGTGCCTGTACACATACACACACACACTTACACACACACACACACATTTACACACACTATAACAGGAACACGTTTTCCTTAAAACATTTCTCCATATTAGATTTAGATGTTTTCTGTTTTAGACTATTCTATTTCAGTAATAAAAACATGCCAGTTTTATGACTCAATAACTCTAGCTCTCAGTCTGCACTTGGGTCACTACACACAGCATAAGAAGCGACGACTGGCTACTAACAAGGCCAACTGCAGAGACTTTACTCAGGGCTTTTAGTTTTGCACTTGATTTTAAGCTGGTATACAAAGTAGAAAGATGGACAGAGCATTTCCATACAGATTGACTTCCGGGTGCTCACTCTCCCCTAACTCTTTTCCCACTTCCACCTGTATTCCTCCTTCCACTTTACTGCCATGAATGTTCTATTACCACTTGACTCTTTCCTTAAGACCCTTCAGCCTCCTCATGGTCTCCTCCTCACTTAAATAACCAAAACCCATTCATATATGCATACACTTATGTATATATGTGTATACACATATGCACATTCACTTATGCAGACCTGTGTATATATTATACATATTTTTATATATTATGTATAAACAATAAAATTAAAATAAAAATATATAACATATAATTGTATATATTATATATAATTTGTTATATATTATATAATTATGTTATAATAAAGTATACAATATATTATGATTATATACAATTATACTGATATATAAAATGTATAGTATAATATAGGTTTTGTATATATATGTTTGATATATAATTGATATATGATTGATATGTAATATGTGATATATGCTTAAGATATATGATTGGTATATATGATATATGATATTTGATGATATGATATAAGATATATGATATACAATATATGATATATGTGTGTATGTAAAAAGCCAGGGTCCTCATATGAGAGAGGATGTATGATATCTGTCTTTCAGATTCTGACTCACTTCATTTAGTATAATGATTTCTAGATCAATCCATTTTTCTACAGATTTTATTTTTCTTTCCTTCTCAATAAAGTTCCATTGTACATATATGCTATATTTTCATTAACTATTCATTTGAATGACATCTGAGATGGTTTCCTTTCCTTGCTGTTATGAGCAGAGCAGCACTAAATCTGGTTGGATAATTATCTCTTGTGGGCTCTAGAGTCCTTTGGGTGGCCCGGGAGTGGTTAGATGGGTCAAATGGTTTTTCTACTTTCTATTTCTTTGAGAAACATCGACTCCAATGGTTGTAAACCTTCCAAATGCTGTGACCCTTTAATATATTTTCTCATATAGTAGTACACCCAACCTTAAAAGTATTTTCATTGCTATTCTGTAACTGTTATGAATTTTAAGATAAATATCTGATTTGCAGATACCTGAACTGTGACTCCTGTGAAAAGGTCAGTCTAGCCCTAACGGGGCCATGACCCACAGGTTGTAAACTCCTGATCTAGATTGATTTCCATAGGGCCAGCTTACCCTCATAGTCTCACATGATTTAGAATCATTTTTCTTTTCTTTTCCTTTCTTTTCTTTTCTTACCAATAGTCACACATAGTCTGTCTTTTTAATGTTTTAATCTTTCTGGTCAAACATATAAAAGACTCAGTCTTAGTCACTGACAGAACTTTATAATACACTGAAAGAATTTTGAATGGGAACCTACAGCGGTTAGAGGTTGCAGTGATTTGTTTTTCTTGAAGCATTGAGGATCAAACCCAGGATTTGTGCATGCTAGTCAAGCAATCTCTCACTGAGTGAATTTCCAGCCCAGGATATAACAATTTTAAAGCATAGATAAAAAACATATGGGGAATCCAGTTAGATTTAAATTCTACATAAAAAATGAATAGCAGTTTATTATGCATTTGCCTTAAATGTTATAAGGATATAATTATTAAAAATAACTTCTTGCTAACCTGGACTTGAATTTTTACCAGACCTCCTGCATTGGTTAAGTATAACAACAATGAATTATTCAAAAATCACTTTCTACTCCTGAGATCTGGGGACTGAATTCAGGGCATCAGGTTTAGGTGTTAAAGCTTTTTCACTGAGCCATCCTGGTTCTCCCTAGTACATTCTTTGAGCTAGCCTTGTATTCATTGAGATGCTTCTAGTTAGTTTCTGGTCAAGCTATAGGTATTAGACCTGGCTCCTCTAATGAGCACTCTTCATGTTGGACTTCCTTGTTGGCCTAGATGCAGTGGTGAGAATTTCTCTGCAATGGAATGTTTTCTCTGAAATATTTTACCATTTTTATCTGTCTGAGGCCTCTAGGAAGCCTCGTGCTCAGGGAAAGTGGGGATGCCTACCAAATACTCAATTGTTGTCTTTCATTGTGACCAATTACCTGAGAAAGTCAACTGCAGAGGAAAAGGTAACTGTCATCCATGGTTTTTAGAAGGTTTATTTCATGGTTGTTGGCTTGTGTGGGGGGCAGCAGAGTTCGTGATGTGACATGGCAAGAAAGAGTGTTGAAGTTGTGGTAGCTGAAGAGAGAGAGAGAGAGAGAGAGAGAGAGAGAGAGAGAGAGAGAGAAAGCTGAAGGTGTTGGTGTCATGTTCTAATATCCCAAATAAACACATGTTTTCAAAAGCCCAATTAGCTTTCACTGGGCCCTCTGTAGTAAAGTACTACTGATTCCCAGTAGCACTAATGGCTGGGGACCAATGCTACAATATGTGATCCTATGAAGGATATTTGTAACATAAACTATAGGAGAAAAAGTATTATGCTTGATGCAATCTGAAAATATTTTGATATGATGATATGAAGATATGAAGAAGAACAAAATGTTGTTATCATTTTCATAATGAAGAATGCAGAGAAAAGGCTACGTGAGCTTGGTGTAGACTTTCCTTCTTTTTAAATTCTTCTTGTCAAGGGAACCATGTCTGCCTATACTCAGGATAAGAGCTGTAAACCAAGCTTTTTTTTCCCAAGGAAGAGAAACCAGGACTCACACAAATATGGATGGGGAAGGTTTCCAGAGCTACTGGCTCTCAGGATATATATCACATAAGGCATAAAAGGGGAATGAAGAGAAAGATGAAGCTCTCACTAACCCCAGACTTGGGGGTTTATTTTCTAAACATGCTATGAGAAATGTAAAGAATATAGTTGGTAAATCATGAGTAATTTTGAAAGGGTAGATTAATATACTAAAAACTCATGAATGTAGATTTCAAATCTGACTTGAGGAGGAAGAAAACCAAAGCCAGAGGGGGCATCATCAACTT
The DNA here is from genome assembly GCA_964023405.1 of Apodemus agrarius. NCBI lineage: Eukaryota > Metazoa > Chordata > Mammalia > Rodentia > Muridae > Apodemus > Apodemus agrarius. Next base: position 60,325,309 of record OZ030005.1, read on the forward strand.
GGAAAGTTAATGAGTCTGACTGATGATGAAAGGAAACACATAGGATGCAAAGCATGCAAATGACCAGGGGCACAAAGGGGCCACATGTCTAAAAATGAAAGTCTTTCCCCGTTAATCACTGCAATAATTTGTCTGCTTAAAAGATAGTTACATCATTCATTTCTGCATTTTTTATGGGTAAACACAGGCTCTGAGAGGTGCATTTGCAGACTTACAGGGCTGCAAATGCACCCAATATGTTCTGTGGGTGCTGGGATCTGAACTCTGTTCTTCATGATTGTACAACTGCTCTTAGTTGGTGAGTCCTCTTTAGCACTGTAATGATCTTGTCTATGTGTATGAGTATTCTATTTGGGAGCAATATACATTACCTTATTTACCTCTCAGCCATTTTCTATGCCTGGGAAACAGGGTGCCTTGTATGAATTAGTGTATGTGTATGTGTGTATTGATGTGTTTGTGTATCTGTGTGCATGTGGCTTTGGAGGCCAGAGATTATAATTGTGAGTGTCATTATGCCTTGTCACTGATGCTATTAAGTTAGTGTCTCTTATTGAACCCGGAACTCACTGACTGGCCAGACTGACTTGTGAGCAAGCTCAGGAGATCTACTTGTTATCTCCAGGACTATGGTTACACACATGCACTACCCGTGTCCACTGTTTCATGCAGTGCCAGGGATTTGAACTCATGTCTTTTTGTCTGCATAGAGGCACTTAATCCAGTGAACACTCTCCCTCGGGCCTCTGGCTCCAGCCATTGGAACACTATCTATCAGTCAGTGTTGTCATACTTCAGGGCCAAGCTAATTTTGTTTGATCATTTTTAGTTATATGTGCTACTGAAGGTCGTGTCCCTTAGACTTTCAACCACACTCCACAATTAGTGTCCTAAGTGTGCTGACAAGTTATTCTTCCACAGAGTGAGCATGCTAGTTTACAGACTTAACAGCATTCAAGGACAGGGGGCTATCTCCTCACTTTCTAGAAAACATGCTATTACCATAGAATCCAATTACTTCAGCCACTAAATACTTCAGGCACACAGGAGACATGAACCCTTCCTGAAATAAAATGTTTAATTTTGTTTAAGAGTGAGTTAGTGATATACTTATATGCCAAGTGAATTCTTCACCACAAAATAATTTAAAATCTGTCTTTTAGAATGAAACTAACTGCTAATTATTTTTTTTTCTGGATTGAGTAAATATTTTGTTTGGGGCCAAAAATGGTGTCAAGTGACTTCAAAATATTTGGTAATAAGTAACTTTCTCCTTGATAAGATAATAACAGGGTTGAATGTAAGCAAGGTAAATCCATCACACATATATGTCACAGTGATACTATTTTGCATGCTAAAAAAAAACTGCATTAAATTTTAAAAAGCTAAAGATACTCACCAAATTAATTGTGATATCATGATTAGGTTTGGATTATCATTTTGTGAAACAGTATAAAATATAAAATGAGTTTCAAGAAATATTAAGACAATGCAAGAATAGTAAGTTAAAACATCCAATTAGCATAAGTTGTAGGATATTACAACTGAAAACTCTTATGTCAAAAATATCATATTAACTAGCAAAACCAGATTTCCCTGACAGGACACCACAGTTGCATGTGAACCCAAAACAGCTTTGGCTATTTGCACAAGACACTCACACATGATAAAGCCAGAAAAATTCCCAGCATGGATAAAGAAAAGGCACTTGAAGTCCTACTTTTAGCTGATGAGCCATGCATGGGCAATTGATGGCTTGTAGTAGAGAAAAAAGTCAGATTTTTTTCTTCATGGATGCAGACCCTGAGATGATACCCACACTTCAGCAGGTGGTCCCACACACATATTCATATAGGGAACACTGAGTGGAATCATTGGGTACTTAAAAAATGACTACAATAAATAACATATGAAAGTGAGGGAAGGTAGCCTTCTTAATAACTCGTCTTGAGGAACTAATTGAAGGTAGACCCAGAGGAGCTGGAAAATAAATATCTCGCTATTGCATCAATCTGTGTCTGGTGGGGGGTGGGGGACATCTCAAAGTAAGTACCACTGACCGAGGGCCAGGGTCTAACATTTGGGGGCTTTCGTCCAGGATTCAAGGAAACCAGTGACCATGGAGACACCCCCCACCCCCCTCCCCGCCTCCCACTCCAAGGCTGATCAGAGGGAAAAAGACCTGCAGGTTAGGCATCAAGCATCAACTTGTGTTTGTCAGTGTTTGTTTCTCTGTCTTTTGCTTTCACTTTTGGCTCTTGAGCACAGCTGGAAATCCTCTGGTCTGATGAGGCCAATTGCTGCTTGCAGATGTGCCTTAACCTTGGGGAGTCTGGAGGATGCTTGAGGCACCCTGGAGGGAGGACTAAGCTCCTTTTGGAAATGACAAGACTCAGTATTGGAGGGAACAGACTGAATCTTGCTATAACCTTGTTTCTGTGCTCCTGGAGGGGTGAATTGTGTGTTATCTTACTCTGTGTTCTTGGACTTGGACTGTCTGTGTCCATGGCAGGGGTGAATTATCTGTGTGTTGATTGTCTTTCTCTGTGTTTGTTGGTGTTGATTATCTCATTCTGTGTTCTTGGACTTGGAATGACAATATTTTTGGACACTGGACAGACTGAATCTACCCTGTTAAAAACCTAGTTAACCACTGGAGAAGCAAAATTGTCAGTAGTAGTAAAGAAGGGAAAAGTAGCTACTCTCTGCTTCTCTGAATGGCCCATCTTCAGAGTAGGGTAGCCACCCATAGAGACCCTTCGACTTGCAGGTGATCAAAGCAGTATAGGGAAGAGTCTTTAGGACAGGATCCTTCAGGCACTCAGACCAAGTGCCCTATATAGTTACCTAGAAGAATCTAGTGGAGGACAACCTTCCCCGCATGGATAAAAGCCTTTCTTTCCCCCAAGACCCTCCTCACAGGTTCTGGCAATCAGGAAAATGGAAACACAGGAGGAGGGATCCTGACCTGAGAAGAAGCAGATCCTCCAAGAACCTTCAACAGTACACCTGTTGCTTCAAGACCCACCCCCTTCTTCCATTTCCCCCTACACTTTTCCCCATGGTCCCACCAGAGTCAGCACCAGATCCTCAGCCCATATGGGACCAGGGCCATTGTACACCCCCTTTACAGGAGGGAGGAGCAGGAGGAGATCTTTAACTTCCCGGTCCCACCATGGGAACCTAAAATCTGAGAGCCTCCTTCCCAGATACCTCAGTCACTCTCCTGCTGAGGACATATGGGCCTCTAGAAAAGGGTAATCAGGCTATGCAATATTGGCCCTTTTCTTCAGCTGACTTGCACAACTGGAGGGCCCATTCCCCCTTCATATAGCCTCAGGGGGCCAATTAATCTCTTTGAGACTGTTTTATTTACTCACCAGCCCACTCGCGATGATATCCAACAACTCACGAGAGTGCTCTTCACGACCAAATAGCGAGAGAGGATAATGCAGGAAGCCAGAAAGAATGCCCCCTTAGACATGGTACACCATTGATTGACCAGGCAGTCATTGACAGTGGGTTTCCCCTGACTAGACGTGACAGGGATTTTCACACAGCAGAAGGTAACGGGCACTTGAAGGTACACCAGGCTCCATTGGCAGGTCTCAAGAGGGCCGCACAACAACGCTAAAATTTGACCAAGGTACATGAGGTTAGACAAGGATTAAATGAATCGCCTGCTGCCTTTCTAGAGAGACTCGTGGAGAGATTCTGTCAGTATACACCCTATGACCCCAGCAGCAAGGAGCACAAAGCTACTGTGACTATGGCTTTTAGAGACCAGGCTAGTAGAGATATCAGGAAAAAGCTTCAGAGTCTAGAGGGACTCCAGGATACGCCATTGAGGGATTTGGTGCAGGTTGCTGAGAAAGTCTACCATAAGAGGGAGACAGAAGAGAAGGTACAGAGAAAGAGAAAGAAGATGAAATAAAGAAATAAAGGGAGATGAGTGACAGGGAAGGAATTTACAGAGAATCTTGGCTACTGTAGTTAGGGAAAGTAGAGAAGAGAGACTCTGTCCAAAGAGAGACAGAAATTCCTTAAAAGGGATCAGTGCGCATATTGCAAGGAGAGGGGCCACTGGGTCCATAATACCCTAATAAACTGAAGCCAGGGGTGGGAAATCCAAGGCCTTAGGAAAAGTACCTGCAAATGGTGAAGGTGTTAGCCCTGAGGGAAGACAGCAACTAAGGAGGACAGGGTTTGCCCCCCCTCCCTGAAACCAGGGTAATTTTGAGAATGGAAGGGATACCCACTCAATTCTTGGTGGACACAGGGGCTCCACACTCATTCCTCCTCCAAGCTGATGGCCAGTTACCAAGAAAAAAAAATCTTGGGTTCGAGGATCCCAAAGACACCAAAATTTGTTCATGGAGTACCCGAAGAACAGTGGACTTAGGGATGGGCTGGGTATCCCATTCATTTACCGTTTTCCAAGACCTTCTCTACCTTCTATTGGGGTGAGAACTGCTCTCGAAGATGCTCCCCCGACTCCCGATGTACTTCCTGCCCCACAGGTCACAACTCACTGACTCAAAAGGAGAGCCCATGGGTAGAGGAAAGAACTCTCCAACTGACCCGAGCTGGGAGCCAAGGCCTCCTGGTTTACAGATGGGAGCGGTTTCCTTCATGCTGGTCAGAGACGAGTGGGTGCTGCCAAGGTGGATGGCACAAATGTCACCTGGGTGGAACCTTTACCCACGGGCACATTTGTGCAGAAATCAGAGCTAATTGCCCTCAGTTGGAACTTGGGGCCGGCAAGAAAATTAACATATACACAGATAACAGGTATGCCTTTGACACAGCCCATGTCCATGGGGCTTTAAACCAAGAGAGAGGACTGCTCACATCAGAGGGGAAAGAAATAAAAAACAAACAGGAAATCTTGGATCTCTGGGTGCCCTGCCGAAGCCTGCAACTGTGAGTATTATTCATCACCCAGGACTTCAGAAGGGAAGAGCCTCAGTGGCCCGAGGCAATAACCAGGCAGGTCAAGTAGCTTGAGAAGTGGCTATGCAGGAGCCTTTCCTAGTTATAGGCCTGCAAGAGATACCCGCTGGGGAATGGGACTGGACTAAGGGATGGCCTCACTTAGAATATACGGAAGAAGAAAGGACTCAGATTGCTAGCCACCCTATTAACTACTACCTAGAGAAGGAAGGGCAGTGGCATGCAGAAGAAGGAAAAACTATACTCCCTAGAAAACAAGCTGAGGACTTGCTTGACCAAATGCATAGATGGACCCATTGAAGGGATAAGAAGCTCATCTAAGCAGTCAGTGAATCTAAGGTAGGTGTAATGGACCTTGTAGAACAGTGTACGCTATGTCAGCAGGTAAATGCTTATGCAACCATGAGACCTAGGGGAAAGCAGCTTGGGGTTTATTGGGAGGTCCATTTGAGAGAAGTTAATCTAGGAAAATATGGTTACAAGTACCTTCTAGTGTTTGTGGATACTTTCTCTGGATGGGTTGAGGCTTTCCACACCAAGCTACCTTGGTAACCAAGAAGATATTAAAGGAAATTTTTCTTGAGGCTCAGAGTTCCCAAGGTAATTGGATCGGACAATGGTCCTGCTTTTGTTTCAAAGGTATGCCAGAGACCCCTCACTGCTTCCAGACTGGTGACTGCGTTTACATAAGGAGGCATTGGGGACAGTCGCTGGAACCCCAGTGGAAGGGATTCTTCCTGGTGCTGTTAACCATTCCCACAGCTCTCAAGGTAGATGGTATTGGGACCTGGGTACATGCTTCCCATGTAAAACCTGCAGACATCCCGCTTCCCAGGAACCCCCACTGAATGGTACAGAAGATGGACAATCTGTTCAAGCTCAGGGTCAGTCCATCTTGATCATGACCGCCTGGTGGTATCCTGCAAGCTCAGCATGTTTACTCCACAAGTTTAGTATCTACAGTTGAACAAGGAGGCCAGGTTATAGCATACAGATGAATAAAGAGGAATTTTAGTTTATCTCAATAGGAGCAATCTTTGAAATTGAACAACTTTTGGGCAATAAACACCCAGAAGGAGAGGTCAGGAGAAAAGCTATGGTGGACATTTTCTACACATGGTGTCAACATTCATGCTTGGACACAACGAAGCCATTGTCATTCTTCCAAGTCTTACCAGGGAAGGTTTTGACATTCCCATAGGGTTGAGGCATTGGATCTACACATGGTCATGCCTATGTCAATAGCACACGTATCCTCAGCATTTTACTTTTTTCCTACACACAAGCTCCTGCAAAGCAACAGGAGGAGATAGATCAAGAGATAGAGAAAGATGTTCATGGGCATTTTATCTAAGTGGAACTCTACGTCTTTACAAGTCAAACAATGAAGAGCATCGATGGAGTATGGACACCCTTATACACAGTGGTTGGATATACAGCCTACTGTGGCTTTTCTGGAAAGCTGTCTGGGAGTATTTGGATAAATCGTATACATCTAAGCCAAGTAAACTGGTGATTCTTCTATTATGCATGTCTATTAAAAAAAAACATCATTCTGATATTTATAGGCATACCCCAGTGTGTCTCATTCTGTGACTCCTGTGCTGTGCAAAGGTGGAGGCAGTATCTGTCTGGACCTTCAGTTCTGTATCAAGTGGGTAAAATGTGGTCAGTATTCACCATGGGAGTGTATTAGGGTAATAAGGTAATCAGGAGAAATAACACACACACACACACACACACACACACACACACACAGAGAGAGGGGGGGCTTATGAGACAGTGCTGGGATGGAGGTGGGGGTAAAGAAAGATTAAATAGCTTGTACCACACACACAAGTACACACATTTAATATTAAATACATGTTGACCTAGCAGCTTAAAATTTGTTCTAAACTTTTGAAGTAATAGAATAGAATGTGACTTTTGGAGTGAGAACACTCTATCTAGTTACTTACCTAGATAGATATGTCATCTATCTATCTATCTATCTATCTATCTATCTATCTATCTATCTATCATCTATCTATCTACCTATTTGCCTGTAATTTATAAATTATCTATCTATTTATTTATAATCTACCTATCATCTATATTATCTATCATCTACCTCTATCATCTATCTTCTATCAATCTATGTAAATATCTACCTATGAATAAATGAATATTTAATTAAATTTTGAATATACATAAATGTATATATAGAAAAGTCATGTATATAAATGTATATCAATAATTTTGAAATATGTATATTATTTGTCGTTATATATTTATTTTAAAACAATACACATAAATTAGTAAATACTCCATGGACATCAATATGAGATACACTCAAAAAACTAAAATAAGGACTGCCATATAATAAAGTTATACAATTCCTAAGCAACCCATTTTCACTCCCCCATTCTTGTTCTGAAATTTGTCACCTCTTTTTGTTTGTTATTGCTACATATATGAATAAACCCATAAATATGTAAATACAACCTGCTGACTCTATCTATACATAGATACAACTATATAAGCATTGCTTGCATGCATATGTTTTCAGGGCTGACCACCTGGAACTGGATACCCAATTAAGAGCTTATGCCTGGGAATGACTAATGTTTGGTTTTTCCAGACATCCTTAGTTCTCTGTAGTTCTTTGTTGAGAGATGAGGTCCCATGAGAGTCCCCCTTCCAGAAAGAGTGCCTATTGGTGTCTTGAACTTGCCCTTTCTCTCTGTGATTCTAGTGCAAGTAGTCTGGCTTTAACACACACTCTTAACCTGAGGATACTTCACTTTTCTGATCATCACTGAATCTTTGCCTAGACATATGAACATCTTTTGGTAGGTGCGATGGCTTGTATATGCTTAGCCCAGAGAGTGGCACTCTTGAGAGGTGTGGCCCTGTTGGAGTAGGTGTGTCACTGTGGGTTTGGGATATTAGACCCTCATCCAAACTGCCTGGAAGTCAGTCTTCTGCTAGCAACCTTCAGATGAAGATGTAGAACTCTCAGCTTCTCCTGTACCATGCCTGCCTGGAAAATTGCCATGCTCCCCTGCCTTGATGATACTGGACTAAACCTCTGAACCTGTAAGCCAGCACCAATTAAATGATGTCCTTATTAAGACTTGCCTTGGTCATTGTGTCTATTCATAGCAGTAAAACCCAGACTAAGATAGCATGTATTCTATTCACTTGACTTAAAAATTCAAATTTGAATTTACTCTCATAGCCAAAAGTTACAATATCCTAATTCCAATTTTATAGTTAACCACAGTCCTGCCTCAAAAGAGCCCTGCTAAACAATTAGCTTCAAACTTCAGTTCTTCAAATTCATGAAAGCAAGAAGATAGTTTGATTTTAGGAAAACTGACATTTAAAAATAATAGTCCAATTTAGATTGTATGTCATTATTTATTTAATTTTATCATTCTGACAGTAAGTAGGTATTACCTGTGAGATTTTGTTTATGAACATCTATGAAACAAACTAACACTTACAATTATGTTAAAGATGATTTTACACTTAAATATATACTTTTTAAAATAGAATAAAGAAAAAATTTCCCAATTTAAAGACATTATTTGGCATAAATTACCTAAATAAAAGTAGTCTCAACTGGCACTCCCTGCAGCCTCCGCCATCTTCCCAGCTCTTTCAAATCAGCCGGCAGAACCAGGTACCTGAGATATCCCAAGTTTAAGACCTTTGGGGACACAGGCCTTGAGCAGGAGCTGCACAAAGAGCAGTGGTTTGGAGGGCCCCAGCCAAGCGTGGGCTCTGTGCCCTGAAGGCAGACCCCGCACTCCCTGCAGCCTCCACCATCTTCCCAGCTGTTTCGAACCAGCAGGTGAAACCAGTAGGCAGAACCAGCAGGCAGAACCAGCAGGCAGAACCAGCAGGCAGAATCAGGTACCCAAGATATCCTGAGTTTAAGACCTCTGGGGACTCAGGCTACCTGTCAGCAATCTGTGAGCAGGAGACCTGCAGAGCAGTGGTTCAGGTGTCCCAGTCATGGGGAAATAGCCTTACGAGCCCACATGAGGTTCAAGCACCAGCTAGTAACTACAGGACCAACTAAGACCAGAGATAAACCTTGGCAAAAGGCAAACATAAGATCATTACTAACAGAAATCAAGGCAATATGGCAGCATCCAAACCCAGTTCCTCGACAGCAATAAGTCTTGGATACCCCAACACACTGGAAAAACAAGACTCAGATCTAAAATCACTGGTCAGGATGCTGATAGAGGAACACTTAGATAAATCTCTTAAAGTAATACAGGAGAAAATGGATCAAAGGCTAGAAGCCCTTACAAGGCAAACACAAAAATCACTTAAAGAAATTCAGGAGAATATGGATCAAAAAATGGATGCCAATAAGGGGGAAAACAAAAATCACTTAAAGAAATACAAGAGAATGTGGGTCAACAAGTAGAAGTCATAAAAGAGGAAACACAAAAATCCCTTAAAGAATTACATGAAAACACAAACAAGCAAGTCAAAGATCTGAGCAAAACCATGCAGAATCTAAAAACAGAAGTAGAAACAACTAAGGAATCGCAAAGGGAGACAATGTTGGAGATAGAAAACCTTGGGAAGAAATCAGGAGTCATAGATGCAAATATCAACAATAGAATACAAGAGATAGAAGACAGAATCTCAGATGCTGAAGATACCATAGGAACCATGGATTCAACAATTAAAGAAAATGCAAAATGCAAAAAAAAAAAAAAAAAAAAAACCAAAAAACTAGTAACCCAAAACATTCAGGAAATCCAGGACACAATGAGAAGACCAAACCTAAGGATTATAGGTATAGATGAGAGTGAAGATCTACAACTTAAAGGACCAGCAAATATCTTCTACAAAATTATGAAAGAAAACTTCCCCAACCTAAAGAGAGAGATGCCCATGAATATACAAGAAGCCTAAAGAACCACAAACAGACTGGACCAGAACAGAAATAACTCCTGTCACATAATAATCAAAACCCCAAATGTACTAAACAAAGAAAGAATATTAAAGGCAGTAAGAGGAAAAGGACAAGTAATATATAAAGGAAGACCTATCAGAATTATACCAGACTTCTCACCTCAGACCATAAAAGCTAGAAGATCCTGGGCAGATCTCCTGAAGACTCTAAGAGAACACAAATTTCAGCCAAAACTACTATACCCAGCAAAACTCTCAATTGCCATAGATGCAGAAACCAAGGTATTCCATGACAAAACCAAATTTGCACAATATCTATTCACAAACCCAGCCCTACAAAGGATAATAGGGGAAAAACACCAACACAAGGGGGGAAACCACACCCCAGAAGAAGCAAGATAGAAACCTCCTCTCATCAAACCCCAAAGAAGAGAACCACTCAAATATAAAAAATAACGCCCAAAATGTCTGGAAGTAATAATTACTATTCCTTAATATCTCTTAACATCAATGGACTCAATTCCCCCAATAAAAAGACACAGACTAACAGACTGGATATGGAAACAGGACCCTACATTTTGCTGCATACAGGAAACACATCTCAGTGTCAAAGACAAATACTACCTTAGAGTAAAAGACTGGAAGACAATTTTACAAGCAAATGGTTTCAGGAAACAAGCCGGAGTAGCCATTCCAATATCAGATAAAATTGACTTTCAACCTAAAGTCATCTAAAGAGACCTGGAAAGTCACTTCTTGCTGGACAAAGGGAAAATCCACCAAGAAGAATTCTCAATACTGAACATCTATGCTCCAAATGTAAGGGCACCCTCATTCGTAAAGAAACTTTACTAAAGCTTAAAGCACACATTGCACCTAACACAATAATTGTAGGTGACTTCAACACTCCACTCTCTTCAATGGACCCATCAGGAAAACAGAAACTAAACAGGGGCACAGTGAAACTAATTAAAGTTTTTGGACAAATTGGATTTAACAGACATATATATAGAATATTTCATCCTAAAGCAAATGAATATACCTTTTTCTCAGCACCGCATGGTACCTTCTCCAAAATGGATCATATAATTGGACACAAAAGAGACCTCAACAAATACAAGAAGACCGAACTAATCCCATGCCTCCTATCAGATCACTATGGAGTAAAAGTGGTCTTCAATAGCAAGAAGAACAGCAGAAAGCCCACATACACATGGAAACTGAACAATACTCTACTCAGTGACAACTGGGTCCAGGAAGAAATAAAGAAAGAAATCAAAGACTTTTGAGAATTCAATGAAAATGAAGGTACGACCTACCCAAATCTATGGGACGCAATGAAAGCAGAGCTAAGAGGAAAACTCACAGTCCTGAGTGCCTCCAAAAGGAAACTGGAGAGTGTGTACACTAGCAACTTAACAGCACAGCTGAAGGCCCTGGAACAAAAAGAAGCTAATTCACCCAGGAGGAGTAGAAGACAGGAAATTATCAAACTCAGGGCTGAAATCAATCAAGTAGAAACAAAGAGAACCATACAAAGAATCAATAAAACCAAGAGCTGGTTCTTTGAGAAAATCAACAAGATAGATAAACCCTTAGCCAAACTAACCAAAGGGGCACAGAGACAGTATCCAAATTAACAAAATTAGAAATGAAAAGGGGGATATAACAACAGAAACTGAGGAAATTCAAAAAATCATCAGATCCTACTACAAAAGCCTATACTCAACACAACTAGAGAATCTGGAGGAAATGGATAATTTCCTAGACAGATACCAAATACCAAAATTAAATCAGGATCAATTAGATCAGCTAAACAGTCCCATAACCCCTAGAGAAATAGAAGGGGTTATAGAAAGTCTCCCAACCAAAAAAAGTACAAGACCAGATGGTTTTAGTGCAGAATTCTATCAGACCTTCAAAGAAGACCTAACACCAATACACTTCAAACTATTCCACAAAATAGAAACAGAAGGAACACTGCCCAACTCGTTCTACGAAGCCACAATTACGCTGATACCAAAAGCACACAAAGATCCTACAAAGAAAGAGAACTACAGGCAAATTTCCCCTATGAATATCGATGCAAAAATACTAAATAAAATTCTTGCCAACCGAATCCAAGAGCACATCAAAATGATCATTCACCATGATCAAGTAGGCTTCATCCCAGGCATGCAGGGATGGTTCAATATACGAAAATCCATCAATGTAATCCACTACATAAACAAACTAAAAGAATAAAACCACATGGTCATCTCATTAGATGCTGAAAAAGCATTTGACAAAATTCAGCATCTTTCATTCTAAAAGTCCTGGAAAGAACAGGAATTCAAGGCCCATACCTAAATATAGTAAAAGCAATATACAGCAAACCAGTAGCCAACATGAAAATAAATGGAGAGAAACTTGAAGCAATCCCACTAAAATCAGGGACTAGATAAGGCTGCCTTCTCTCTCCATATCTTTTCAATATGGTACTTGAAGTCCTAGCGAGAGCAATTAAACAACATAAGGAAGTTAAAGGGATACAAATTGGAAAGGAAGAAGTCAAACTATCACTTTTTGCAGATGATATGATAGTATATGTAAGTGACCCAAAAAACTCCACCAAAGAACTCCTACAGCTGATAAACAACTTCAGCAAACTAGTTGGTTATAAAATCAACTCAAGCAAATCAGTAGCCTTCCTATACTCAAAGGACAAGCAGGCTGAGGAAGAAATTAGGGAAATAACACCCTTCACAATAGCCACAAACAATATAAAGTATCTTGGCGTGACTTTAACCAAACAAGTGAAAGATCTGTTTGAGAGAAACTTCAAGTCCTTGAAAAAAGAAATCGAAGAAGACCTCAGGAGATGGAAAAATATTCCATGCTCTTGGATTGGCAGGATCAATATAGTAAAAATGCCCATCTTGCCAAAAGCAATCTACAGATTCAATGCAATCCCCATCAAAATCCTAAATCAATTCTTCATAGATCTAGAAAGAGCAATTCTCAAATTCATATTGAGTAACAAAAACACAGGATAGCTAAAACTATTCTCAACAATAAAAGGACATCTGGGGGAATCAATATCCCTGACCTCAAGCAGTACTACAGAGCAATTGTGCTAAAAACTGCATGGTATTGGTACAGTGACTGGCAAGTACATCAATGGAATAGAATTAAAGACCCAGAAAGGAACCCACAGACTTATGGTCACTTGATCTTTGATAAAGGGGCTACAACCATCCAGTGGAAAAAAGATAGCCTTTTCAACAAATGGTGCTGGTTCAACTGGAGGTCAACATGCAGAAGAATGCGAATTGACCCACTCTCATCTCCTTGTACCAAGATAAACTCCAAGTGGATCAAGGACCTCCACATAAAACCAGACACACTGAAACTAATAGAAAAGAAACTGGGGAAGACCCTGGAGGATATGGGCACAGGGGGAAAGTTTCTGATCAGAACACCAATAGCTTATGCTCTAAGATCAAGAAGTGACAAATGGGACCTCATAAAATTACAAATTTCTGTAAGGCAAAGGACACTGTCAGAAGGACAAAATAGCAACCAACAAATTGGGAAAAGGTCTTCACCAACCCCACATCTGACAGACGGCTAATATCCAATATATACAAAGATCTCAAGAAGTTAGACCCCAAAGAACCAAATAACCCTATCAAAAAATGGGGTACAGAGCTAAACAAAGAATTTTCACCAGAAGAAATTCGGATGGCTGAGAAGCACCTTAAGAGATGTTCAACATCATTTATCTTCAGGGAAATGCAAATCAAAACAACCCTGAGATTCCACCTCACACCAGTCTGAATGGATAAGATTAAAAACTCAAGGGACAACAGGTGCTGGTGAGGATATGGAGAAAAAGGAACACTCCTACACTGTTGGTGGTATTGCAAGATGGTACAACCGCTCTGGAAATCAGTCTGGCGGTTCCTCAGAAAATTGGGCATGACCCTTTCAGAGGACCCTGTCATACCAGTCCTGGGCATATACCCAGCGGATTCCCCTGCATACAATAAAGACAAATGCTCCACTATGTTCATAGCAGCCTTATTTATAGTAGCCAGAAGTTGGAAGGAGCCCAGATGTCCCTCAAAGGAGGAATGGATACAGAAAATGTGGTATATTTATACAATGGAATACTACTCAGCAATTAAAAATAATGAATTCATGCAATTTGTAGGCAAATGGTTGGATCTGGAAAATATCATCCTAAGTGAGTTAACCCAATCACAAAAGAATACACATGAAATGCAATCACTGATAAGTGGATATTAATGAGCCCAGAAGCTCTGACTACTCAAGGCACAATTAGCAAATCAAAGGATTCCCAAGAAGAAGGAGGGAAGGGACCCTGGTCCTGAAAAGACTGGATCCAGTTTTGTAAGAGAGTATCAGAACAGAGAAATGGGGGAAGTGGTTGTGTAATGGGCTGAGGGAAGAGGACTTATGGGACATATGTTAAGGGGGGAATTGGGAAAGGGGAAGCCTTTGGAATGTAAATTAAAAAAATATAGAAAATAAAAAAATATATCTAAAAAGAAAAAAAAGTAGTCTCAACCAAGCTCAGTTATTGAAATGTTTATGGAATTATATTAAACTTATTATTGCCCTTTTCCTTATAAGGGTTTGATTCTTGAGGCATAGTTCAGGAAAAACAAATACAAATAGAACAAAATCATCCTAATGAACGTTTTTTTGTGAAGGAGATTTAAAAAGTAATATTAAATTTTAAATGTAAAATAAGAACAAAGCAGAAAGCCACCTGGTTTTGCAGAGGAAAGTGCTTGCTGTTTCCCAAGTGCAGTGTGTGTGTGTGTGTGTGTGTGTGTGTGTGTGAATGTATATGTGTAGGGGGGGACTGTGTCACTAAATCTGACTAGAAGGAAAAGTGAATCACAGATAATTCAGACTTTGAAATGAAAGCGTTTTAGCTATTGGCAGATGTCAAGGCAGCCAGAGACTTAATGAATACTAAAGCGCATTCTTGCCATCCTTATCTGTCTCCAGCACAGTTGACAAAACAAGCCTGACTTGATGTCAAAACAGATGGGGAAGGAAGAGGGAAAGACAGAAGAAACTTGGGCAGAGTTAAGTCTTGCTTTTCCATTTCCCCCCACCATCCGCACTTTTAAATCTCAGTGATCTGAGTCCAATCTAAGCATACCCACAGTGAACCATTTGCTGCTCCTCAGAAAATTACTCCTAAAACATCCTGGGCCACTACCTCCAGCAATTTGATCGATAAGATCTTATTGATGGATTTCTTTTCTTCAGGTACAGACCCTGGATCTTCCTATTTTCAGGACCACCTCTTAGCTAGGGATTGATTGCTGTCTGACTGGGACCTCTTTGCTTTGACTCTGCATGGCTTGGCTGTGTTTTTCCTTCTTTCCTGCTTGAGATACCTTGTACTATGGTTTCTTCTGTCACTGGCTTGTTGTCCAACACTTTCTCTAGGTGACTGTGAATTTCTGGATCATGTGCTCAGATGTTTTTGTACTCAGGCCAGATCCTTTATGAATGCCAAACCCACAAATTCAATTATACAATTATTGTTTCATCGATCATTTTCTTCCCACTATATTGTACTTTCTGTACATTCACTCAGACTTCTGCCCATGCCTGCCTCCTAAGCAAACCTAAGCAAATTTTCTGTTTCTAACCTTTACTTTTTAAGGTCTCTTCTTCACTAAAAGGGTAAGAATTAAGAATTGCAGAAGAATGAGAATTGATCCACTCTTATCTCCTTGCACTAAGCTCAACTCCAAGTGGATCATAGACCTCCACATAAAACCAGACACACTAAAACTAATAGAAAAGAAACTGGGGAAGACCCTTGAGGACATTGGCTCAGGGGAAAAATTCCTGAACAGAACACCAATTGCTTATGCTCTAAGAGCAAGAATAAACAAATGGGACCTCATAAAACTACAAAGTTTCTGTAAGGCAAAAGACACTGTCAAAAGGATAAATCGGCAACCAACAAATTGGGAAAAAATCTTCACCAACCCCACATCCGACAGAGGGCTAATCTCCAATGTATACAAAGAACTCAAGAGGTTAGACCCCAGAAAACCAAATTACCCTATCCAAAAATGGGGTACAGAGCTAAACAGAGTCTTTTCACCTGAAGAAATTCGGATGGCTGAGAAACACCTTAAAAAATGTTCAACATCACTAGTCATTAGGGAAATGCAAATTAAAACAACCCTGAGATTTCACCTCACACCAGTCAGAATGGCTAAGATTAAAAACTCAGAAGACATCAGGTGTTGGAGAGGATGTGGAGAAAGAGGAACACTCCTCCACTGCTGGTGGGAATGCAAGCTGGTACAACCACTCTGGAAATCAGTATGGCGGTTCCTCAGAAAACTGGGTGTGATACTTCCGGAGGACCCAGCCATACCACTCCTGGGAATATACCCAGAAGATTCACCAGCATGCAATAAGGATACATGCTCCACTATGTTCATAGCAGCTTTATATATAATAGCCAGAAGCTGGAAAGAACCCAGATGTCCCTCAACAGAAGAATGGATACAAAAAATGTGGTATATATACACAATGGAGTACTATACAGCCATTAGAAACAATGAATTCATGAAATTCTTAGAGAAATGGATGGAGCTGGAGAATGTCATACTAAGTGAGGTGACCCAGTCTCAAAAGAATACCCATGGTATACAGTCACTGATAAGTGGATATTAGCCTAGAAGCTTAGAACACCAAAGACACAAATCACATATCAAGTGATGTCTCACAAGAAGAAAGGAGTAGACACTGGTGCTAGAATGGACCAAAACATCATTGTGGGAGAGTACAAGAACAGTAAAGTGGGAGGGGGTGGATGCGGGAGCAGGGGGAGGGAAAAGGACATGTGGGACCTTTGGGGGTGGGGAACCAGAAAAAGGGAAATGAATTGTAAATATAGAATATATACAATAAAAAAATCAAAAAAAAAAAAAGAAATTGCTTTAAACAAACCTCCCCAATTGCTGTCTTTCCTATGGTACTCAGCATAACAGAAGTGATGCTCCTTTGCCTGGTACCCAAAGCCCAGACATGACCTAGTTCATCTCTACCTCTCCAGCCATCATTTCCCACACTGTGATTTTCCTTTCAGTCAACATACATTTCCTGAATGCCTTAGTGTTTTATAGTGGGTAAAAGCTGGTATTGTTTTTTTCTATAACAAGACTAGATTCTGTCGGCAGAATGAGCTATTAAATAAGAGCAGTTTTTAATCAAGATAAAAAAATATAAAAATATGAAAGACTTGGCCTAGTTTGGGAGCTGAGAATGTTTGGCTGGGAAAAAAAGATCATACCTGGAAGATGGATAAAGAAGTTATAGGAGATGTGAGTTCATTAGTTAGTTAGTATTTATGTTTGTTCTCTGTGATAGAGTACCTAATAGAAATCATTGAGTGAGAAATTTCCTTTTAGCTCAAAGTTTAGAGGGTCCAATCCATCATGCAGGAGAAATAAGGCATGGTGGCAGGGACAGCTCCAGCAATGGTGGTATAGTTTGCTGATGGGTCGCTCATATCACGGTAGATGAGAAAGCTGAGATTTCAGGCCAGAAATGGAGGCAGATTGTACATCTCAAGACTTCTTCTAGTGATATTCACAGGTAGGATCTATGTCCCTCAAAATTACACAATCACATCAAACAGCACCATCATCAGGGGATAAAATATTTAAATACATGAGTTTGTGAAAAAATTCAAACAATCAGGAAAAGGAAATTTTGGACACAGCATCTAAAATGTTCTTCTATAGGAGTATTTAAAGTTGGAAAAGGAGCTGCTTGGTGGTAGTGCATGACTAATATCAGCACTCCAGAGGCAGAAGCAGGCAGATTTCTTAGTTCAAGGTCAGCCTGGTCTATTGCTTGAGTTCTAGGACATCCAGGGATACACAGAGAAACTCTGTCTCAAAAAAAAAACAAAATAAATAAGTAAACAAACAAATGAAAAAATGGACAGCCCTTCAGCTGAACTAGAAAGAAGGAGGAGCTATGAAAATGACTTAGTGACAGAGAGACAAGCAGGGAACAGGTCTCTTTTGACCTCATGGTCAGAGTTGAAAATCTAAAGCTCTACTGTGAAAGTATCTTTGAGAATTTGGTGTTCTTGTGAGGGTGATTGATTTGAAGTTAGAAGAGAACTTGACAGTGTTATTGAGTATAAGCACAGAGCAGTGGTTTTGGTGCACTGCTAAGTGAACCAAACATCTTATAGATCTATTCTTGAGGAGTTGATAATAACTCAATAGCTTGACCCTATGACTCAGAAACTGCATCTTTCCATACACAAGCCAAAGAAATGAAATCATATGCCTGCACAAAAAATTGTGCTATCAGTATTCACAGTAGCATTATTCCTAATGAATAAATATAGAAAACAGCCCAAATACCTACCAATGATGAATGCATAAATAAAATATGATAAAATCACATCTTGAGTTGAATGAAAATGCTTAGGCATGCTCCAGTATGAGCTTCAAAATCAAAGTGCTGAGTCCAAGAAGCCAAATGCCAAGCACCATTCAAGGATTGGAAAGAAGAGACTATTAAGAGTTTATCTATGTAATGGTACCAGGAACAAATTCTATGGAGGTTGAGTCACTTAGGGAATTGTGAGGATGCAGAAATATGGAAAGAAATAAATGGCAGACACTAGAGAGTGCTTGGAACCAATGGGGCACGTTCTAAAATTAGATCGTAATGATGCTCACATCCAACTTCATGCTTACAAATAATCATTGAATGGCACACTCAACGATTTTAATGATATATAACGTATTCTTTAACAGTGAATGAACGAATGAATGAATAAGTGAACATGCATAGAAATAGATGTAGAAAACTGGGTAGGAGGCAGCTACCCAGCTAGCCCAGGTGATATTTGATGTGTGGTACTAGGGACTAGGTTACAACAGGATGGAAGACCATCAGCTTGGCAAGGATTGGAAACACGAGCACATTTAGGTCTAGTCTTTCTCTTCTATAAATGCAGCACTATTGTGAGTACTTCAGTCCCTTCCATGCTCCCCACCTTCTTCACTGCGATCCTGTATTCTTTAGGATGGGCTCTTCAACTATTGCCTACCTGGTGTACACATAATCACTATTTCACACACACACACACACACACACACACACACACACACACACACCCCAGGTGTCCTTTTCCCCTGAAAATCCTCGAGAATCACCGCACCGCCCTCACAACACTCCAGGCACATTTCCATGTTAGCTTTTTCTTGTATCTGAGTGTTTTCATATCTGTCCCTGTTGCTGAACTCTTTATAATTAGATGCTTCATTCCATCCATCAAATGATCCCTGCCAAGTGTGGCCAAACACTCCCTCCTACTAAGCCAGAATGCCCCTCAACCAATGTCAATGATAGCCTCTGTCAACAGACTGGCATCACCACATATATGCAGTCTGTTTGCACATCTGTTGCTGACTGATGCACATAGATATATCAGGCACACTGGATTGATACAATAAATAATTAAAAAATGTTTATGGAAAGATATGTTCGTATTTAGCCGTGGATAATAAGTGAAATAATTTATTCTTGTCTACTATTTATCCATTCTTACAATGGTTGATGCTTTTCAATCTCCTTGGAACAAATTTGTACTATTGCCATGATTTCTACCCATAGCACCTTGTTTCTGTCTGCATCCTTGTTTTGCTAAGTATGGGCAAATAGTCTTTTTATTATGAGCCACCCAACTACAGTCCATAATGGGGTTTGGCCTTTCGACAATAGTCTTTACATTTCAAACATTGTGCCTTTGAGAACTAAAGCTTTCTAAGTCTGGCATCAAGGTAATGATTTAGTTATTTATTCATTTGAATCAGCTCCCTTGGTGAGTCACTTTTCTTCCTAACCCAGGCTATTATGCACTAATCCAGACATTACATTTCTTTAGAACAGATGACACAGACTGTTGACTTAAGGTGATTTTGCAATATGCCCGTTAACAAAGACTTTGTGAGCAGGAAGAATACCAGTTATTCAACCAACTTTAAGAAAACAGCTGAGTGGGAGACCAGCTTAGCAGGGTGTTAAATATCCATTAATAATGGCAGGGAGTCAAACTTCAAGGTTTTAATTTTAGTTTGGATAAGCACTTCGAAATCTGGGCCCAGCTATATTTCTGAGTTTCTGTTTAAGAAAATCTGCCCTTAACTCACAGCAAGCTTGGCCTATATGAAGACAAGACAGGCATTTTCCCAGTAGCCTATGAAGATGCATATCCTCATATGAAGAGGACCATGCAATGTACACTAAAATTATTGTTGAGGCTTGTGGGATAATACAGATATCGACTCTTTGGTCCTGTATTTCCACATGACAACATTTCTCAGACCATACGTATTGATTTCTAGCAGAGAAAATTCTGTCACTCTACTCTATGGCTGACTGTGACATGTACCACTGGGCTCACGTCTTATGCACTTGCTCTCCAAGAGGTAGGGCTGCTTTCTGGGGTTCAGGGAGCTAGGAGGTGGAGTCTAACTGGAGGATTCAGTAAGTCACAGGTGATGTGCTTTGAAGGTGTCACCTGCTTCCTTCCACATCCCTCCTAGATACCCAGAAGTGAGCCATTTTGCCCTAAGTTCTCCAATAAGGCAGATAGAACCTTCTAGAGCCTGGACATCTTTCTTCTGCTGAGTGGTTAATGTGATATATTTTGTCACGGACTAGAGAGGTTTGACTAACCTAGGAAATCAGTACTAGAAAAGAAAGTTTATTTTTGCATCTGAAATATGAATGTATTTGTTAAGCCTTTAAGAATTAGCTCCCTGACAAAATCCAGCTAAACTGGAATAAGCAGGTTATTGAAGCCTAGACAGCTATAAGCACTGTGAGGTGGTGGGATCAGAGAAGATAATGCTGTGAAAAGGAATTCAGACAGTAGAGACTTTGCCGTAGAGTCATAGGTAGGACTCTGTACTGACTGGTTTTGTGTGTTAAGACAAGCCGAAGTTATCACAGAAAAAGGAGCATCCCTTGAGGAAATGCCTCCATGAGATCCAGCTATAAGGCATTTTCTCAATTAGTGATCAAGGGTAGGAAGGCCCATTGTGGGTGGTGCCATTCCTGGGCTGGTAGTCTTGGGTTCTATAAGAAAGCAAGCTGAGCAAGCCAGGGGAAGCAAACCAGTAAGCAGCATCCCTCCATGGCTTCTGTATTAGCTCCTGCTTCCTGACCTGCTTGAGTTCCAGTCCTGACTTCCTTTGGTGATGAACAGCAATGTGGAAGTGTGAGCTGATTAAGCTCTTTCTTCTCCAACTTGCTTCTTGATCATGATGTTTTGTGTAGAAACCCTGATTAAGACAGACTCTGTTGGGTTAAGGACCATGTGTGCTATATCCTGGCAAAGAGCTTATTGATATATTGTGTCTGCCCTGAAATTTTTCATGAAGGTAAATTGAAAAGAAATGCAGTAGTTCATGTGATAGAGGAAATTTCAAGGCAGCCTACCATGTAGGTCATAACATGGTTATTGGTAGAGGGTTGAACAAGGTTTGTAGCGAATATCTAGAGCCAAATGCAGAGACAAAGATCTGAACTATATGCAGAGTACAAAGGTTTTAGGCCATTGAGACTTGATGTGGAGAAAAGAGCTTCAGGGCACCTTGCTTACCCAGGACTGGGAATGGAAGTGTTTTACTGGGTTCACTCATTTATGTACTACTTTATGTCTACTGCTATTTATGTTGACTATAGTCATGGTATAAGGAGATCTGACTGAAGCTTGAGCGGGAGACATCCCTTAGTTTCATTTATACAGTGCTGATTTTGAATGCAGACAAGATTTAGGAAATACCAGGTTGTGGAGACTTCCCTCCAGATTTCAAAGGAAAGCCCTGTAGTGTTAACTTGGTCAGGATCGCTACAAGCAACTTCTGAAGGTGGGATGAAATCATGACATGAAATGGAGATGCTTGGATGTTAGAAATGCCAGAAAGATGCCTAATCTCACTTGAGCACACATCACAGTAGCATCCGCTGCAGATATTGGATTGTAACTCATAGGATTTAACGTTTGCCCTAGTGGGTTTTGGTCTTCCTTTGGTCTAATATCTCTTTTCTGTGATATTATTTCCATTTTTAAGATTGGAATGGAATATTTTCTTTGTGTCATATCTTAGATGTACATAATGTTTTTTAGATTTTTTTTGTTTACTTTCTGGGAACTCATAGCTAAGACATTTCCTTGATTCTCAGAACTAATGTGGGATTTGGACTTTTGAAAAATGTTGGCTCAGTTAAGACTCTGGGGACTCTTCTAGATTTTCTAAATGTATTTTCTGTGGGCTAGCTAATCTTGGTTTTCAACTATACATACTTGGGGAAGAGGGAGTCTTTATTAAGGAACTGTCTCAATCAGATTATCTAGTGGGATTGTCTGTGGCACATTGTTATTTGACACAGGAGGTCAAGTTAGTATTATACCTTTGGTGAGAAATTTTCAGAGAAGTGGTTCTTTTGTCAGTGACAGAAGTCACTATTTTCTTTGGTTTTCCCAAAGTGGTTTGATGTGATACATATACGGGCATCCTGCACCAACCCAGAAGGTTTTTGAAAATCCAAGAAGCATTTCTTGTTTATGTTTTTTTTAGTGCTTCTTCAATTTAGCTGTTCAGTTGTGGCAGCTAAAATCTGTTTTGTAAACCAGAATTCACACACTGATCTGAGAACCTCTTCCTGATTGGTTGGAGGTTCCTACTGTTGAAATGTCTAGGTTTCTTCAGTTTCACACGTATGACCTTGTATTACTAATATGTGCTGAGGGATTACTATGGGACTTACACAGTAATGATTGTATTACTTGGAGTTACATTCATCTGGAAATATTTCTTCCCTGGACGCACAGGCCACTTAAGGTAAAATTAGATTTTAAACTGGGCTCTGTACTCTAAAATCTCTAAATTGATTTTTGAAGAACAAATGTGTATGCGAGTGTGAGTGTATGCGAGTGAGGCTTAAAAAGGTATGACTCCCATAGACTCATGTGCTTGAATGCTTGGCCCATAGAGAGTAGCATTATTAGGAGGTGTGGCCTTGTTGGGGGAAATGTGTTATTGTGAAGGCAGGATTTGAGGTCTCCTTGCTAAATCCATAGCTAGTGGTGTAAACAACTCTCCCTGCTGCCTATCGATTAAGATGCAAAACTTTCAGCTGCTTCTCCAGCACCATGTCAGCATGTGTGTTCCCCCACCATGCTTCCCACCATGATAATAATGGACTGAACCTCTGAAACTGTAAACCAGCCCCAATTAAATATTATTGTCTTTTATGAGAGTTGTCATGGTCATGTGTCTCTCAACAGCAACAAAACTTTAAGACAGAATTTAGTACTGGAGACTGGAATATCGCTGTGATAGGCTTTATCATGCTTTTGTTTGAAGGAATGTGGATTTTGAGACTTGGGAAAACAGGGCTTCAAGCAGGGCTTAATGGTTCATACTAATAAGAACACATAAGACCTTTGTGCTAAGGGAGATTTGAACTGTGGGCCCTGGCTCAAGATGTTTTAGAGGAGAAGAGTTGTAGAATCTCAAAGCATAATAAATGATATTTTGAGATTCTATTGCTCAATATGATAAAAATGTCTGATATTTAAACTGGGTAAAATTTCCGAAGAGATATTAGTACTAATGTGTTTTATGGACTAAATTCACAGCTGAAGGAAATGTAAATTTCAGCTTAAGATTGCTGAAAATTAAGATGCAAATTAAAAAAAACAGAATTATCCTATGTTGTATAGAGATTGTGTGATATTTTGGTGAAGAATGTGGCTGCTTTTCCACTTGTCTGAAGAACAAGTCTGAGGCTAAAGTGAAGAGATTAAGATTAATTGTGCTGGCAAAGGAAATCTCAAAACAGTAGAGACTCTTGTGTGGTTCACTCTTATGAAGAGCGTTTTGATGAAAAAAAAAAAAAAAAGAGCAAGCCAAGCAAGAAAAAAATACAAAATATACAAATTGAGCAGAAAAAGGTCACCAGAAAGTGGAATGAAGCTAAGTCCTAGGTTCAAGGAAATAAACCGATTAAGTCATAAGAGTGGAAGGGGTGGTTGCCTTCAGGGGAAGACCCCACCCAGCTAAGCTTCCATTTTGTGAAAAGGAATTAAAGAAAAGCTTAGATCTATGCATGGTGGTCCAAGCCTTCAGTCCTAGCATTCGGGAGACAGAGGCACACAAGGGCAACCTGGTGTACGGACCAAGTTCCAGGACAGCCAAGCTGAGGCAGTGAAGGAAACCATTGGAAACAGAAAGCTGGTGAAGATGTAATTGAGAGGGCTGTATCAGGCCCTAGCAAGCAGCAGAACCTGGCAGCTTCAGCTATGTGGTTCTAACTGTAGAGTCAAGGATAGAAGAAAGGGTTATAGAGTGTCGCTCAGAGACTAAGGAGAGCTGCTGAGGCCAGGCATGTTGCAGGGGTTTCCCTGTATGGAGGCCCAGAAAGGCCAGGGGTTGTGCAATCTCCTCTGAGCTTAGGAACACCACTAAGGCCAAATGTGTGGTATGGGAATACCCAGAATGTAATTGTGTGAAGCTGTGAAGGTGAAGCCTGAATTGCTTTGGAAACCCCAAAAGGGTAGAAATGCTAGAGCCTATGGGATTCCTGCTGAGGAAAGTTGCTAACAGGGAGTGGAACAAGCCTGAGAGACAAACATGCTGTGCTCACAAAGCTGAAAGGAGTTGGAGATATGAAAAGAGTTTTCACATTGGACATGGAGATGCAGGGTTTGGAGTGTGTCCATCTGGTTTTCAGTCTTGCTTTGGTCCAGCATTTCCTTACTATGTTCCTTTCCCTACATTTTAGAATAGTAATGCTTATTCTGTGCCATGATATGTTGCAAGTATGTGGTGGTTTGAATATGTTTGGGCCATATGGAGTGGTACTGTTAGCTGATGTGGTCTTGTTGTAGGAAGTGTGTCATTGTGGGGTTGGACTTGGAAGCTCTGCCCAGTACAGAAGAGTCAGTTTTGTCCTGGCTGCAGTCAAATCAAGATGCAGGACTCTCAGCTGCCATGCTACTACCTTGATGATAATCAACTGAACTTCTCAATCTATAAGCCAGCCCCAGTGAAATGCCTTGGTCATGGTGTTTCTTCACAGCAATGGAAACCCTAAATAAGACAAAGTATATGATCTGTTTTTTGATTTTTGATTTTATAGGAGATTATAGTTAAGAGATGTCATGATTCTCAGAAGAGACTTTGAACTTTGGACTTTTAAATATTGCTGAGACTGTGATAGACTATGGGGACTTTTGAAGTTGGGCTACATGCATTTTGCATTATGTTATGGCTACAAATTTATGAGGGTCAGGAAGTGGTAGGTATGACCCCTATAGACTTATATGTTTGAATGTTTGGCCCATAGGGAATGGCACTACTGAAAATTGTGACCTTGTGGGAGAAATTGTGTCACTGGAAGGATGGGCATTGAGATGGCCTATGCTCAGGCTATGCCCAGTGTGATACACAGTCTTTTCTTGCTGCCTGTGGATAAAGATGTAGAACTTTCAGCTCCTCTCCAGCACTAAATCAGCTGGTATGCTTCCATACTTCCTACCCTGATAATAATAGACTAAATCTCTGAAACTGTAAGCCAGTCCCAATTAGATGATCCTTTTACGAGTTGTTGTGGTCATGGTGTCTCTTACAAGTAATAAAACCCTTACTAAGTGTTTTTGCCTACATATGTATATGTGTATCATGTATGTGCCCAATGCCCTCAAAGTCCAGAAAAGGGCATTCAATTTCCTGAATCTGGAGTTAACAGTTGGTTGTGAGCTTCCATGTGAATTATTTATCATTGTCTGGGAACTAAACCCAGGTCCACTGCAAGAGCAGCAATTATTCCTAACCCCTGAGCCATCATCAGTTCATTATTGAGATCACTAATTTCTTGCTTTACATTTCAAAAAGGAAGATCAACAATTTTGACTCAGTACAGTAGGAGATTTTTGTGCACCAAATTTTGTCAAGAAAGTTGAACACTCTGAATAGGTACCCATATTAATAGTTGAACATTTCTTTATGTCTTTCCTGTTGTTCAATCTTAAATTTAATAAATCAGAAAGGTCCATTGTGTGTACCATCAAAATCTGTCCAGAGTCTCACCATTCCTCATTTTCTTGATGGCAATCACCCGGTTTCCATATCTCACTTGATAGCTGCATTACCTGACCCCATGCGTCCCAACACAATCTGCCTTACATATCCACAAACACATTTCAAGTAGAAGTCAAGGCATTCCCAATGACTTTCCATCTTGTATACTGTAAAAAGCAAAGTCTTCGCAAGGACTACACAAGTGGTGACTCTGGGGTTGTCTCTAATGACTTTGCCTACTGAGCATCTTTTTCTCTACATCCCTTTCTTTTCTGGCTCAACTCTGATGATCTATGGCCCCAGGGCCTTTGTACTTACTGTTGTAACTGGCAGGAATCTCTTCTCTTGAGCAAAGTGAATAGCTTCTTCCTTGATTCCTTCAGGGTTTTTTTTCTGTTATTTTATTAAATTTCTCCCTCTTTAGTCAAACTTCTTCTAACTGTGATATTTTAAATTATTATGCAGCTCTGCTTTTTCTCCAATCACTTCTGTATCACCACAGAAGATTATATCTAATGCACTGCAGAATGCAATTATTAGTTGAATGTCTGTTTTTACACACTGGAATTTGAGCCCCCTGAGGGCAGGAATCCACATCCATTACATTCCCAGCAGCATCTCCAGGTCCTGCATAATTACTTTGCGAATAATTTGAGAAATAGTGTAGAAAAAGAAACTCCTGTATACATCTACAGACAACAGGTTTTCACCTATGTTATGAAAAATAGATGAAGAAATTTTGTAATTTGTAATCATTAATTACAACTTTACAAAGGCAAACAGCTAGAATGACTTCCTGTGGATAATTGGTTTAGCATCTCACTGCTATTTAAATAATGCTGGTTATTATATAACAGGTCCACACAGCCTCTTTGCAAGAATTTATATATATATTTCCCTCTCTCCAAAGTTGTTTTTAGCCTCTGGAGTTCCAGATATTTGACAAAACAAACTCTAAGTTAACATGAGTCTCTAATGAGGACTTTCTCAGAATCGTTCACAGAGACAGACAAACTCAACTCTGTGATTGAAAAAAAATAATATTAATAGATCAGTAAGGAAGAACACTAATTCAGTTTACCTTTGCAGCTTTTAAAATGTGAAAGTAAAGGAGTTTCTATTTTTTACTAGGCTTTATATTTGTAGTAATTATATTACAGAATGAGTTTCTTTTAGAATTCTCATAAAACTCTTTAGACTCAAAGTTTTGTATTACATTCCAAGGAAAGTATTTTAAAAGCATCAAATAGCCCATGATTTAGACTATTGTATTAAAGTGATTAATGAGACTCTTGAGCCCAAAACAGAAGAAATTTCAAAGTATAAATCTTAAAAGCTTGTTTTTCTAAGTGTAGCCTGTCTTGAGAACAGGAATACTTGGCTTTCTGATTTGTGTGTGTGTGTGTGTGTGTGTGTGTGTGTGTGTGTGTGTGTGTATGTGTGTGTGTGTTATATTCAACATATAATCTGCACTGAGTATGTAAATAAGAATATGAGACTTCAAAAGTCTTAGGAGCTAAATAGAGATGTGCCACTTTCAAGTTTGGTTTGACTTTCTGTCACTAGGCATCAAGTATTACATTTTACTGTACCATGCTAAATAGGAAGAGGCAAAGTGTCTTTGACATGGTGTCTCTCTGGCTGAAACACATGCTGAATGTGAACACTGCTGTAGTTTCTACCTAGGCTGTCTCTAAAAGCCTCCTGTCAGAAGCTCTCTGCTCACTTGGTGCTGTAGTGGTAGTGGAGCATATAGAAGATTGGACCCACTGAGATGGGTCCACTTAGGGGCCATGCCCTTGAAGAGCGTGTTGGCTTCCCTGGGTGAAGTGAGGTAAGTGGGCATCCTTTAGAAAGTGGCATTCCATTAGAAAATGAGGTGTCACAATTCTAAAGCAAGAGTGGTAGCAAGTGGCCACAGACCATCCAAACCATTACTCAAAATAAATCTTTTCTCCATATAAATTGTTGACCTCAGGTATTTTGTGACAGTGACAGAAATATAAATACAAGGTGTTTAATGATGTAAACTTTCTTAGAAAATTATTTAGTTTTCCTAGTGCTACGTGAGGTACATTGGGATAGTGCAATCCTTATAAAACTTGTTTTGTAATATCTTCCAAATACCCTTTATAGGTGTTTGCTTGTTTGTTTTCCAAGACAGGGATTCTTTGTGTATCCTTGGCTATCCCGGAGCTCACTCTGTATACCAAACTGACATCCAGCTCAGAGATCGGCCTGTCTCTGCTTCCTGAGTGCTGGGATTAAAGGTGTGCTCCATAACTGCCTGTTCCCTTTCTAGCTTTTGTCTATGTTACATAGCTGATTGAACTGCATAAGAGTAGTCTAACCTCCCTTTAAGAAAGCAAGCAAGCCTTAACTTAGTTGAGTTGATGTCATTTTCTTGCAATGCCTTCTTCATGACTGGTCTAGGAGATGGATCTTTGTGACTGATCCTGGGTCCCTTTTTCCACACTATTTTTCTTCTCATGTTAGAACATATAGATTTTTTGAATTATCACATTTATTTACTTATTTGTTCTATTTCCTCAATAAGTCGTGGCTCAATAAAACCTGTTATTGCTATAGTGTGTATATTAACTAGCTGTTTCATGAATATTAATTGAGCAAATAAGTTTCATAATATGAAACTGTATTCAGTTTCGATATTTGATTTAGAGTATTTCCGTACAATGATTAAAGAAGTAGTGAACTTTAAATAATACACCAGTGGTTTGGTGGTGTACAGAATTAAAACAGTTTTAAAATCTAGTTGATCTGGGCGAAAGGACAGATTTATGCATATACAAGGCACAGAAGATTTACAAAGGATATTGTATAATCTTATTTTCAATAGTTATTGCATGCAATTTTGATCTCCACGTCTTCAACAAGGTGGGCTGTAAGATCTCGTACAGGGTTGGAACTGAGAAGAATTAAAAATGCAACCCAAGAAAGACAGAAGGGAAGTATGTAAAAATGTGCTTGTTCAGGCTTGCTACTATTTCCTGGAGTCAACCTTGGTTTCAAACACAATAAGCAGACCCCAGCTTGTCATATCTAGTTTCTCCCAGGGGTTTGAAACTGTAAAGAAAGCATTTTAACTCAGTGGTAACTGGATTAGAGTCATGCAAGAACCTGCCACCTTGGGACCTCCTGCTTATGCCTCAGCCAGAATAAATGCGCATAGAAAATGTTCTAAAGCAATGGCTATGCAAGATCACAAGTTATAGTAATGTGACAGTCTCAGCTTGGAACTTCCGCAAAACAGCCAAAGAGCCAGGAAAGAGGACTGACAGCGGCGCATTTGCTGATATGAAGGCACCTCGCAGAGGTTTAGATGTACAACCTTTGCAGGTCAATGGTGACAATATTTGCAAAAATGCCACTAGCATCTGTCCCACAAATTGAAGTGACTTCCATACAAATCCTTGCTGCAAATCTCAGACAACTTGATTTCTTTTCCAGCCTCCAGTACTCGTAAGAAGCCATAAGAAGTTTCTCAGACTTAACGTGTGTGAAAGGGTACTAAATCTTTCATCTCCTGGAGGCTGCACGGGAAATGGAAAGGTATAGTTGTCACATTCTGTCAGAGCCCAATATCTTGGAGATAATCAAATCTGTTTGCTCCCTTTAGAAATAGCTGGTGTTTGGGTACAAATTCTACCTTTGTTATTTCACGGGTTTATTGTACTCTGTCACAGAGGGGGAACATCTGCTGGTGACAAGGGAGGAGGCCATCCCATCTTTCTTCCTGGCATTCACAAAGGACTTTTGCTGGATTTATTCCCACTGGAAGGTGGCAGCTTGTAGAGTTCCAAGATCCCAAGTTCAGGGAGGCACCAAATGACTCCTGGCTAAAGGAAAAGAGAATGCTTTGTCTTCTTCATGGAAGTGTGCCTCAGTGTAGCAGTTTGCAAAATGGATAGATGGACAGTTCAGGAAGGGGTAAAACTCAATTGCAGTATTCCATGGCATTCCGGACATCCAAAGCTGCTCCCTGGAAATCAATATTATCTCCCCAAGAGATTCATTTTTTCATATGACTTTGTTTCCAAGGAACAAGACGAGGAGCTTGAGTCATAAAACTGTCTAGCTACTCAGTCAGACACATGAAATGCCGTGCCATTCTGGATCCTTTTCAAGTGGCTGGAACATTAGGGTATCCATCTTACAGATCTGGACAGCCAGAGTCAATGATTAGAACAGTTCATAGGTTGTATATGGTCACGTGATCGTAAATTGTAGGTCTTGATTCCACCCACCTTATGTCTGTCGGAGCTAGGGTCCAGGAGAGGGTCTGGCCCGTCAACTCTTGGCTTTGTCATTGTCCGGTGAACTGGATAGTACTAGATCAGTAGCCAGCATGAAGAATTCAATATTCCTCAACTCTTTGAAAGAGAGTGTCTATCTTTTGCAGCGATGAGACACCGTCCTTTTCTTCCCTCCTTTAAGAGTTTACATCTTCCTTTCCTGGCCTAAAACTTTGAGAACCTATGTTTTATCAAAACTTTAGACAGACCAAATTCCCAGCTAGCTTTTTTTCTTCATCAAAGTCATTTGAGTTTTGAATTTTCCCTCAGTTTTGAAAAGGAATTACAATATTATATTAAATTTGGGAGGTGCAGATCATCGACAGCTTTTATTTTATTTTCAAATGAAGGAAAGAGCAATATGAATGCAAAATTAGGATGAAGTATAGCAATATAAATA
The DNA here is from genome assembly GCA_964023405.1 of Apodemus agrarius. Classification (NCBI taxonomy): domain Eukaryota; kingdom Metazoa; phylum Chordata; class Mammalia; order Rodentia; family Muridae; genus Apodemus; species Apodemus agrarius. The sequence continues at coordinate 60,356,070 of OZ030005.1, forward strand.
TGCAAAAAATGCCACTATGGCATTGGACTGCATGATAACTTAGAGTAATCATTGGAAACAGAAAAACAAGAAGAAAATGGCCAGCTCTTAATAGAATTGGAAGGCAAAAGGGTTTCCTTATGAGTACATGATTTTGTGTGCACATGTGCACATGCATTGTACCCTAGCCTTCCTCTTTGTACTTTTCACATACCTGACTCTTATTCTAAAAGGAACCTTTGTGTGAGACACAGGGAGTTAAGGCAAAAGTCCCCACTGTTCAAAGCCTTCTAACTGAGGTAGGCAGCTGGCATACTTTCTATCCAAGGCACAGCCTTTTCTCTTCTTGCCGCTGCTTCTCTCTGTGAAAGCTCGAACTTTATTATAAAAAACCATTGCTAAGTATATCAACTGCTAGGAGGCTGGCATGGCAGAATAAAAGCAAAGAAGAGATAAGGGAACTTGGTCAAATATAAAAAGTACAGTAGAATTTAAACCAAATGACAGCAGATAAGACTTTCTCTGAATTTCTATTAAAAATACAATAAATAAGAAATCCAAAAAAATTTCAGGACCAGCAGTTTTGCTCCTATATTGCTTGTCATAAATGTCTAGTTTTTTCATCGATACCCAGATTCTATTCACAGTCACAAAGAAAATATTCTCTGCTGGGATCAAGTTACAAACATAACAGCATCAGGCAGATCCCCTCAGACTCTCTCAGAAAAGTCCAATATTTGAATTAATGGACCTCATTTACACACTTAAGGAAGTTACATCTTAAGCCGGAATGCAGTCCTGATGGTAACCTTAGGGTTGCTCGCTAGATTAGCTAGAAATCAAAATAGAGATGAGTGTGCGTATAAGGGTAGAATATTTGCTTACAGTGCTTTGTAAGGACAATCTATAGTGATTTCACTTCATTTATTAATTTTTTCACAGACAGAGTTGTCAGGATACCAACGCACTGTTGGTAGTAGACACTGCTGATAATTTCATGATCCACTATGGAATTTAAATTGATCGAGATCAGAAAGATCATAATAAAAGAGACACAGCTTCCTTCAATGAATTTGTACAGCTTCATGTATCTCAGTACTTTTGGCCTTTTTCAGGGTGGGAGGTGGGGACACTTGAGATCTGAACAATGGGAGATTCCATGGGGTCGAGGGCCCTTGAAGTCTGAAGCTGGAAGGAGATCTGTTGTCTCAGGTAAAGTAGAACATGGTATCTGTTCCATCTCCAGAGAGAAACTGCCCTAGGTCATTAAATGTCTTTCTGTATGATATTACATACATTTCAGCCCCAGCATGCCTGACATTTACCTTATATTCATCTTCAAATAGTTCATGGATGGAAAAATAATCTCTCTATCCAAGCAGTAGATACTCTAGCCATTTTCTTTCATTCTATTTCTTCTTTCTTTGTGCTGTATATACACATATTTTTCTCTGATGCAATTGATTATATATATTATATATGTGATATATAATCCATTATGTCAAATTTATAACCAATAATCTATCCATCTATCTATATCTATCTATCTATCTATCTATCTATCTATCTATCTATCTATCAGCTGATAGACAGACATAATTCAAAGGACTTGGCTATGTATCTCTCTAGGCTATGGTTCCTGCTAGTTTTATTTCTGGGCAACAATCATGAACTTTCATTATATGTGACCATAGATTCTTTCTGGACATAGTGAAGTCAGCATCATATTAGGATACATTTCCCTGATAGCCCTGAATATTAAGTCCTAATGAGCAGAATTATTAACAGTTAAAACCAAAGTGAACTAGAAAGATGTTCTGTGGATAATTGCTAAATTGTCAGTGTTGATAACCAACACTATTTTAATAACACACACTTTCTGTGTCTTGTTATTTAATATTATCAAATCTTATATTTTTCCGTGTGTAGAAGAATGTTGGAAGTCAGCAGGGATAGTAGACTCCAAGCTCATGTGCAGTATGGAAAAAGACCTAAGTGGAACAACTAAGACACATGGCAAATCAGGACAAATCTCTCATCTTAAAAACTGCCAAATTAAAAATTACCTAGTTCTCTTACTGCAGACAATTTAGATTTCATGTCAACAGAAGATTTTCACTTTATTATAAGGGAAATTCTCATGAACCTTCACAGTTGTGTTAAGAGTCAGATTAGGAAAGAGTACTGAGAAGGGATGATGGCTGAAAACCTGATAAAGTAGCTTCAGCTTTAGCCCTGGAGTCTCAATGGATTCCTCTCCAAGCTATGTAAACATATCTAGCCAATAATAACCAGAATCAAATGAAATCAGCATGCATAAGATGTTGAGGGGTGTGTATGGTACATGATAGTCTGTAAATATGTACAACCACATTTATTTTGTTATCCCTTTTATTTATATTTCTAGGCTAGAATATAATATTTAGACTTTGTCAACGTCTCCAGCAAACCAAATGCAGAAAATGTGGAGCAGTGTAGAAAACAAGAATGAGCTCATTACTGCTTCTACCTTCCTTCCTTCTTTCCTTCCTTCCTTCCTTCCTTCCTTCCTTCCTTCCTTCCTTCCTTCTTTCCTTCCTTCCTTCTTTCTTTCTTTCTTTCTTTCTTTCTTTCTTTCTTTCTTTCCTTCTTTCTTTCTTATATGTGTATTTATGTATGCCGGAGATTGATGCCCAAATATAAAAAAGTATTTGTGCATTTTCTACATTCATAACCCTTACACCATATAAGAAACACTTTTAATCAAAGAAGATCCTATCACTGGAGAATTAATTGAAGAATAATTTCATTGAGTGTATTGATTAATGAAGCTGTGCAGTAACTTGATGGCGTCTTGAGTTTCACTTACTGCTATAAAGCTCATTTGTTGGTGAGTTTATATGGGTACATATGGGTGTAATTATCTGTCCAGCTTCTTGTGTGTATATCTTGAATGCCCTGTGGGCAAACTGGAGCTTTCCTTCGTGTCTCACAAATTCTTGTTCCTGCTTACATCTATGAGATTCTGCTTGTGAGAAAACAAAAGGAAGAGATAATTTTACTATTGAATACTATTCTCTCCAAAAACCCTTTTGTACACACACACACACACACACACACACACACACACACACGACTATGAGAATAACATGTATTTATCAATTTTGTCTTATTTTGTGGTCATTTGAAGAATACTTTCAAAACTAATTTTGGAATAAAACTAAATACATAAAACTAAAATATGAAATAAAACTAAAAACAAATCTTGTGTTTCCCTAAAATGGAAATAGTTTACCAATATTTCAGGGTGTTAGTATACTGCTAACAAATTCCTCAGGATATGCAATGTTATCTCTCAGTATAATTATCTAACTAGTTGTGTAATTACATAAAATAGTATGAATTAACATTTCCTATTTTAACTTCTAGATTTATTGATGGTGGCATCTATACCAAAATAGTTTAAAATCTACCATGCAGTAAAAATCATACAGGGGACCATATAGGTAAGAATGTGGCCAATTTAAACTTTAATTAACAAATAAAAATTAATTTAAGTTTTCCAATAGTTACACCTTTAATTCCATGTACCAATTATATCTAAAATCTTGGTCAGAATCTTATGAAGTATAATAAACCATTTTTAATAATAGGTCATTTTTGTTAGTTTTAAAACAGTTACCTAAAGCAAATCCATTAATGAATTTTTTGTTTGCTTTTGTATTATTAAATTATCTTAATTCCAAAGTGGAAATGTCAGCATTCATTAAGAACTTCAACTATTATAAAATTGTTAATGTTTCACAGAATGGTTATGTCTTGAATTAGTTATTACTATAAACCATTGCTTTTTATTCAAGCCTAAATAGGTTCCACATTTAACTAAGTCATCATTTACTTAACAAATAAATTCCATGTTTTAATGATAGAGGAATGTAGATGCATTATATTGCTTCACAATGTTTCTTCACAGTATAAATTTACAATAAGCCTTTTCACAGATGTCATTCCAGCAGAACTGAAGGATGCATGCACACACACACACACACACACACACACACACACGCACACATACACACATGCACACACATGTACATACACTCTTATTTCACCAGGCCATTATACTGTCAATGCATGTGTGTCTCTGTGTATGTCACGACCTCTAAATTCAGGTGGCCTCAAGCTGTGCCATATAATTCTAGCCTCAATTAAACTTTCCAAGGTCAGCTGTGCTGTACCAGGTCAGGCATAAATAAGACAGAGGGCAATCTTGAGGTACTGGAAAGCCATGTTTACCCTTTATCCACAGTTCATGGCTGTAAGATGAAATTTTGCAAAGAATGAAAGCAGAAGAAAGGGAAATTTGCCAAAGGGTCTTCCTATGGAAGTGTAGCCTAGCCTTGTTACAAATAAAATGTCCACATATATAATTCAAGACCCAGTGAATCAGCACTGTGTGTCTTTCTTCATATCTATTTTTCCCTTTGAGAATATAGAGAATATTTCAATACCAAATCCCAATTAAAAGACCCAATTCCCTATTTTCTTTGTGTCACAACCAAGCAGAATAAACTGAGGCATTCAGTTTACCACATTCAGTTTCCTGGTCTTAAAATAAGACATTTGTGACAAGTGCTTCTTTTTAGGCTGTAAATTCTAACTAGATTTCCACTTCAATAATGCTGATAAAGAAACATTTAATAAATTGGTAAGAGATTCATTTTATCCTATTCAACATGTAAGAATTTGTGCTTAGAATCTTTAAATAACTTTTTATATTTTTAAAGGACATATTATGAAAATAGCTATTAAATTGATAGGTGATTCAATAACTAGGTATCAGAGTAGTTAATAAATACTTGAAATGCAATTTAATTGCTGTAATGGCCTGAAAAATGCAAACTTTAAACACATAATTTCTTTAAAGTAAGTCAGAACTGCTGGGGGATGTTGGGTGACATTCTCACGCTGTGTACCAAGTTCCCCAAAAGCAATCAATGACATCATTAGGGTCCCAGAGGCTATTGAAAGGCCTGAAAACAAACAATTCGCTTACAAAATAGTTGTTTTCATGATGACAGTTTCGTACACATATATCATTGTACAATCCTCGTATCTGGTCCTTACATCACCTTCCCGGCTTCCTCCTCCCACTTCCATTAGTCCCCTCCATCATTCCTCCAAATACTACTCCTGGTCATACGTCATATTGATAGATAGATCAATATACACACCTATAAATCCAGATCCCATTTGTGGGGAAGAACATGTGACTGTTGTCTTTTTCTCCCTATTACTCTCTTGTTATGCCCCCTCTTTTTCTTTATTGTGTCCCTGTCTCTCTTTACATGGTACTTCTGTTAGTGTGTGTGTGTGTGTGTGTGTGTGTGTGTGTGTGTGTGTTTTAAAATCTAGCAGACTGGTGGAACATGTCTTTAATCCCAGCACTTGGGATGCAGAGGCAAGTAGCTCTCTAGGATTTCAAGGGTACGCTGATCTACAAAGTGAGTTCTCGGCCGCTCAGAGCTAGGTAGTGAGCTCCTGTCCGTAAGGTAAAAATCAACATTAATATAATAATTTTAGAAAAATGTAATAAACAAGGACTCTCCCAAAATGTACTTGGACAATATAATTTGGCATTTTTTTCTTTTGTCAATGGAAGTGTAAAATCATGATTGATAAGATCATATGGAAATTCAATCAAAAGATGAAAATATTCTCATTCTGTTTCTGAATATAGATATCTCAGGAAACTCTAAATTATATATTGACACATGGCTTCAAGGTTTCCATGGTACACTTAGAAGCTGCCTGTAGCCATTTTATTTCAGTAATAATATTTCTGAGTATTCACATGAGCATCAGTAACCTTTTCATAAAATTTCAAGGCAAAATATAAAATACAATCCTAATATACTGTCTTTTTAAAATATAAAGAAAATTAGTAATATATTTAATATAAATTTTGTTAAAAAATCTAATAGAAATTGATTACTATGCCTCATAAGACCAGTGGTCAAAATGAAAAAAAATGTAAATATTTGTATGAATGAAACCCTTAAAGATATTACATATTATTTAATATTTATTTATTGTAAATGACAAATAATGTTAAAGGAGATCTCCAATGTACACATGCTTATTATTAAAGCACTCCTACTATGACTGTTTGATACAGATCACATAAGGTGTTATGACTGATAATGATATGTAGATTGCAGAGTCTGCAGTCTTACATGTGTATGAGTTCACCCACTAGACTTGCAAAGTGATACTTTGCAGCTGCTGCTTTCTGTTTTGTCCTCCACCATAAGTATAATCAGAACTCAGGGCAAAGATGAAATGATATTATCAACATTTAAAAATATATTTGTCTTGTCATTATAACATGATAAGATAAAAAGTAAAATTAAAAATAAGTTTTTATTTTTAAATATTTTGTGTACTTCGGATAGTATATTTTAATTACAACATTGAAATGAAAGTTTATCAGTGGAGAGACAGACATTAGTATTTACAAATAAGTTTTGATTATACAAGCAAAGATAATTGACCAAGTATTATGTTATAAAGTGTGTAAACATACCTGATATAAACAAATCGGTTTCCTCTACACTAAAATTAAGCCGATTATGAAACCTCCCTAAACGAAGCTTGTTTTCAAGTGGGTTAAATGTGGGAAGTTGAGCTAAGGGTTATCTGGCACTCAGAAGACCTGTAGTATCATATCTTATTTTTCCTAGAAAAGTAAAAATGTTAAAACGTTGTAGGTAAATGTAGATTCCTATATTAGAAATGTAGCAAAATAAAGGATTGTATTTCTCTCATCAGGGTCATTCAGTGAGGGTCTCCGCCAAGCTATTCAATAAAGAAGAACTCCAAGGCAGGCTAGTAGGCATTCCCGTGGGAACTTCCAATCATGGACAAGGTGCTTCTCCTGTGTAAGTGGAAGAGACAATGAGATGCTCGCTGCACCTGTGAGACAACAGCCATTATTAGGTAAGTGTGACACAGGTGAGATAAAAAAATTGTTGTGTACTAATGTCTGACAGTACTAGATGTTGGAAAGATTTGGGGTAAGGAAGCACTCTTGCTCTAAGAGTAGAACTTTATACAACTGAATTAGAAAGCAATTACCTAGAAAAGCTGAGGATGGGGGCACATCACTTGTCTCGTTTGTTCTCGACACCTCCTCATTATAAAACCTTATAAAACGTTCATCCCATAGTCCTTTCAATAGAAAAAACAGTGATAGGAAACCAAGATCTATTACTTATGTAATAGTATATACCTTATAAGTAAAAGTGGTTAAATGAATGATAATTGTCTTAGTCAGGGTTTCTATTCATGCACAAACATCATGACTAAGAAGCAAGTTGGGGAGGAAAGGGTTTATTCAGCTTACACTTCCACATTGCTGTTCATCATTAAAGGAAGTCAGGACTGGATCTCAAGCAGGTTAGGAAACAGGAGCTGAAGCAGAAGCCACGGAGGGATGTTTCTACTTCTTTTTTATTTATTTATTTTTTTTTGTTTGTTTTGTTTTTTTGAGACAGAGTTTCTCTGTATAGCTCTGGCTGACCTGGAACTCACTCTGTATACCAGACTGGCCTCAAACTCAGAAATATGCTTGCCTCTGCCTCCCAGAGTGCTGGGATTACAAGTGTGCACCACCACTGCCCAGCTGGAGGGATGTTTCCTACTGGCTTGCTTCCCCTGGCTTGCTTCCCCTGGCTTGCTTCCCCTGGCTTGCTCAGCCTGTTCTCTTATAGAAGTCAAGAATACCAACCCAGGGATGACACCACCCACAAGGGGCCCTTCCCTCTTGATCACTAATTGAGAAAATGCCTCACAGCCGGATCTCATGGAGGCACTTCTTCAACTGAAGCTCCTTTCTCTGTGATAACTCCAACCTGTGTCAAGTTGACACGCAAAACCAGCCAGTACAATAATGCATGGACATACCTTGAAGTAGATACAGCTTGATAGATATCCAGACGAGAGGAAATAACAATTTCAATGTCCTCTTAGCCTTAAAATTTTTAAATTATGTTTTGTACATTTAAGATAGAACAGTGTGTGGAAAGGTGCCGATACCAGGAATGGACTCACCCACCAACTCTCACAATGGACATAGGAAAACAGACAAGAAGAGCAAGAGACCCTTAAACCCAGTTGTAGGGCTAGTGAGATGACTCAGTGGGAAAGGGATTTGCAGCCTGGCTTGGGAACCTGAGTTTGATTCCTGGAACCTACCTGGTAAGATAGAATCTATTCTACAAGTTGTTCTCTGCCTTCTCCTTGGTACCCCAAATAAAAGCAAATAAATAGATAAATACATTTGACATTTTCTATATAAATATTATATATGTTTAATACTGATATTAATATTTAGATACCTTGGGGGCTGGAGAGATTGATTAGCAGTTAATAATATTTGCTGTTCTTACAGAGGACCTAGGTTTAATTCCCACATGGGGGCTCAAAAATATCTGTAACTCCAGTTCCAGGAGATCCGATGCTGTGGCCTCCACAGATACTCAGGCTTGTGGTACACAGATGAACATGCAGACAAAACACACATATACATAATATAAAATTTAAAATTTTTAGGTACCTATTATACATGTGGCTATATTTATTACTGTTTGATGTCTTGGGAGATCATATATTTAATAAAATAGAATAATTTAAAAGTGTTTTAAAAATTAAAGTTTCTCCTCAAAATACAATCTCCAATAATTGAAAAAAAATGCTAAAAATGAAGACTTTAATTAAACTATGACTAAAAACTGAAGTAATGTGTTCTTATTAACTAACAATCATTTCATAGAAGTATCAACATTATGGGTGTGTTTATGATCTTTATGATACACTAAATGAAAATAGCCACACGTGGAGCAGATTGCATGGTAGAGTTGTAGTTTTATGATTAAAAAATGTCTATATGGAAAATGCAATGGAGGAATATAAGAAAATCAAGGTGTCTGTTAGAATCACTTTTAGTTTTTTCATGTGCATTTAATTGAAAATTTCTACATTTCATAAAAAGTAGCATGTATGCTAATAATCTATATTTCAGGGTAGATGATCTAAGAGTAAGAAGTGACTTGAGAATATTCTGAACTTCAAGGTTCAGTACAGGATGGAAGCTATATGCTCACAGGAACATTTAAAGAATCCATAGAGAACCGTGTATCGAAGGACCTCCATCGGACAGTGTCCCATGACTCTCTCAGTGCCTGGGAATCTTAATATCCCTTTGCATTTCTGAGGATGGAGGATAACCTCAATCAAAAGTACACTGTAACTGGGATCAAGTGACTGTTCTTGCAAAGCTGGTGTTCAAAAGAAGCTTACCTCTCTAGGGGAGAGGAGTGCGATTGAAAACAGAATCCGATGTGGAAAGTGAAACCCACTGTAACAATACTTGTGTGCATATATGGACATATCATGTGTAGTTTATGTGTATGTAACTGTTCGTGGGGCTGCCACATGTGTGTATGAGCATGATTAAGCACACATTTGAGTAGGAGCAGAGGCAAGAAACCAACTCTGAGGGTCATCTTCAACTCTCCTTCTGACAGCTTGAAAACGTAGCCCTTGATGACCATGACGTCACATATATTCACCTGCCTTTATTCACCAGTGCTGGAATTAAAGGCATGCTCCACCACATCTGGCTCCATTTTCTCTTCTGAGATGGGTTTTTTTTTTGGGTTTGTTTGTTTTTGTAACTGAACCTGGATTTCAGTGATGTTGCAAAACTGGCTGGCCAGAGTCCCAGTAATCCACCTGTCTCCCTTCCCCAGTCCTAAGATTGCAGAGACTTGCTCTCCCACATAGCTGGGTATCAAGCATGGACCCTAATGCTTGGATGGCAAACACTTCACCAACTGAGCCATCTCCATGATGACACGTGACATCTGTACTGCTGATGAATTCATGACAGCTAGAGCTATTCAGAAGAGACACTGAGACAATCTAGAATATAAATGTCAATGTCCTGCAAAAGGAGGAAATGGAACTTCTCCTGCCCAGCCTGTCCAATAACACTTGCCTGTTTAGAGACTTGGGAAGCACATACATATTTCCCAACCTTCAAAAGTTTCCTAGATTGGTATTTCTTGTCGCTCTATCCTAGAGGCATGCCATCAGAGGGTGCTGATGGCTGCCTTAATCCAAGTTGAGCCCATCCACTTTCTCTTACAAAACAGAGAAATAAACAAGCGGAAACATTTGTTCCTATGATAAGTCTACGCATTCTTGACGAACATTCTCAAATGATTCTTCAAGTTTTGATTTCCTTCTCTGAAGAACAAATAATCTCATGTTCTTTTATCTTTCCTCCAAGGTCCCATTTTCCTGTGCTTTAATCATTTTTATTGTTTCCATCTGTGCCTGCTCTAATTTTTCCTATCCCTTTTAAAATGTGTGTCTGCAAATTAGACACAGTGCTTCCCAAATCAGAATAGGTCTGAAACACCTATCAAGCTGTTATGGAATTCCTATAGTCATTTGAAGAAGGCAACGGATGGAAAGTGACGATAAGGACCAGAGCAATGACAGAGGATTTCAGGTCCACGAAACAGTTCTAAGTGCAGGCATTTGCCCTAGAGGGAAAGAGAAAGGCATAACTAAAATGTTATTGCAGAAATTACATTTTGAAAAAAAAAGAATGTAAAAGTTCTGTCTATGAAACTATTACACTCTCAGATGGACACCTGCATGTAAATATGCAAAGACAGAGGCATGTGCGGAAGAACCTTTCTTTTACTAGGGTAGGTTTCTGCATTTCATTTTTCACTTTTAGCAGGATTCTGTTTGTAACGAGTGAATCTTATAATTTTAAAAGAAAATATCCAGAGAATAAGAAAGCAAATGAGAGGGATAAGTAATAATGCAATTATTTCTAACAATCAGCTTCAATATATGCTTATATATCTACACAAACATATATAGATTGATCTGTCCTAGTTGAATGTACTTTTTTTTAAAATAAATTCTACAGGGTTTATCTTCTGTTGCTATTCAGGGTGATAATGAATGGATAGAGAAACATTCCACCCTCTAAAATTCTTTGCTTTTTCTTCAAAATTGAGGTGATAATTAAAAAAAAAACTTTAGAAAAAATAAAAGGAAAAGAAAACAGGCTCAGAGTAATAGAACATTAGGGCTGGAAGTATCCTAATACATCATCTAGTCTACAACTCTAATTTCACAGATGACAAGCTAAGGTCTCCAAAGTAGGACTGAATTTTTCATGGTAATATATCAATAGCGGAAGGCAAACTCCAGATCTGCTGTGTCCTAAGGCACCTAAAGGTATTTGCATGCATGACCCAGGCACAACAGTCTCCTTCAGGAAGAGAGCGAAAAATGTGCAAATCTTGTCTTGGCAGAGACCATGTTTGGTGTCTGTTTATATTTTTCACAAGTGCAATCACTGTAGAGTACAATCGGTCCTTGATCTTCTGTGTGGAAACAAAGAGACATCATCTACTGAAAATTGTGACTTACGAGTCACACAGATGACTCAGCAGGTACAGAGGTCCTGCCATTCAAGCCGGGTGAGTTGAATTTGACTCACAGAACCCACATAAAGGTGGAATGAGAGAAACTACTGTATGGATTTATTCTGTAACCCCCCACAAGTACATTTTTGCATATTTGTGCATTGATTCAGACATACACGTGCACACTCACACATGCTCAAGCACATACACATGCACACACTGAATAAAATAACAAATAAATTGATTTAATAAAATTACAAGCTTTTTGAGCAGATTAAGACAATGGAATTTTGTGGTAGTTTATTGCATTCTTCTCCATACTTTGTATATAATACACACATACATGCTCATACTTATTTTAATCAATGTGTTTTCATTTAATATGCAGTCTATGGCTCAAAAGTCCTGAACCTTCCCTGAAGGGCTGATGCCCAGCTCATCTTTCATCTTGAATCTGTGACAAAGCTCTTGTGTATGTAGTTCCTATAAGAGCAGTTCAACTCCCAAGCTCTGTCCTATTTAAAATTATTCCTATGTGACTAAGACCAACCCTCTGCTTCTTTTGTCAAAGAAGATGTGAAGCCCTGGGAGCAGGGCATGACAGGAGCAGTGTGAGACTCACGAATCAAGGCTTCTCAGCCAGCTTTATGTAATTTTTACTCTTTCTGCATCTTTCTCTGCTTGTCTGTCTGCTTGCATGCCTACCTGCCTAGCAGGAGCTTGGTTAGTAAACATGGCATAGAAACATGACCTCAGATGATCAGTAGCTTTTCTAAGAGTTTTGCTGTCATTGCCAAGTTGATGAAGAGTTAGGACACGTTGGCCGGGCCATTTGGACTGTTTGCTCCAAGACCTCTCTCTCCTCACCACTGCAGGCTTCCGTAGTCACCATGCCATCAAAGGTCAAGAAGATACCATAGGCCCTGCTATGCTCTGAACGTATCCCTTCAAAACTTCTGGCACTACCCAGGTGATTTTATTCACGGGTGCTGTCTTAAAGAAGTGATAAGGTCACAAGGTCCCTTCCATCACAAATGTAAGGATCAGATGGAGGGTGTTCCTCCCCGCTGCTCTGCTTGTCTCTCACCTTAAGCTGAAGCCATCAAGGGTCCGGTTCTTTGTTCTTCCACGACTGTGGCTTCAGCTGCCTTCACTTTCCACCTGTTTCTATGACCACATGAGATTACAAGGCCTAAGCTGTCTCCCTTGAGCCTACATTGGAGAAATGGTAAACAGCATGGAGTGTAATTAAAAAAAATTATTACCTTTTCCCATTAAAGCGGTTGAAGGTTGTGGTTTTCTTGTTTAAAAGATCCCCAAACATGTTTTTATTTGTTACTGCTTCTGTAACATCATCAATAGAGATGTGTACCACACTTAGTGATGTGTACGACACTTAATGATGTGTACCGCACTTAGTGATGTGTGCCACACTTAGTGGTGTGTACCACACTTAATGATGTGTACCACCTTTAGTGATGTGTACCTGTACCACACTTCGTGATGTGTGCCACCTTTAGCAATGTGAACTGCACATCACTAAGCAATCTCTGTGGCCTGGGCGATGTGCTGACGGCTTTCAATTCACATACATCTTCAAGGCAGTCTCTATCTTACCTGTGAGGAAACGGACTCCGAGGATTTAAACAACAGGCTTAAGACCACACACCAGGCAAGAAATCAAAACAGAGTTTGAGTGGCGCATCATCCAGTGACAAATTCTCAATTTGGTCTCTGGAAGGAACAGAAGTCAGTCCAATTCCAAAGTCCTGGTGTGGGATGATGTGGTCTAGGGAGTTCTAAAGACTGTTGGAAAAAAATCTCCCCAAATTATCTGCACTTTTCTTTTCTAAAAAGTATTCATGATAATAAATAGTAAAACTACTAACTGATTTCATAATCACAAATTTACTTTAGTGTGAGGGAGGCCTTAACTCCCCTATTCTCGGATTATGTTCTTATACAAGTACTCCCAGAAAAAGAGATGAGAGATCTCCAATGCAATTATAGTTTCCATTCTGATGTCAATGATCATAGTCTTAGGGAGGTGGGGAGAAAGTTGCAGATATTAAAAAACCTCACTGAGGCTAACCATTAAACCCACTGGATATATTTCTGACATTGGATGACAGACAGTAGGCTGTCATTAGGGCCTGATTTGGGCACGATAGCCTGACTGACATTTTTGATATCTTGTCCACTTGGGTGACAATAAGTGCCAAAATGTTGTTCACACTGTTGGTAAAAGCAACCATAGGCCAGGCACCTGCAGCTTGCTTTGACATGGGACATCAGGCTTCCCTCAAAGGGTGTGTCCCCTCCAGAGACACTTGTGCATTATCTAGTAGTTTATTTTCAATCAATCACTCAACTCTCAATCTCTCTCTCTCTCTCTCTCTCTCTGGCCATGTACATATCTTTATTCTCATTCGAGGGGCATGGTCTCTCACACCTGTCATTCCAGCACTTGTGAAGTTGGAGCAGGTAAGACGGCCATCTTGAATCTGTTCGCCACGGCTACATGATGAGGCTGACATGCTTTTTCCGAAAGAAACAAAATGAAGAGGGAAGAAAAAGAAAGCGATATGAGTTTCAAGAGATGCAATTGTTTCTCTCTCTCTCTCTCTCTCTCTCTCTCTCTCTCTCTCTCTCTCTCTCTGTCTCTGTCTCTATCTCTCTGTCTCTCTGTCCCTGTTTCTCTGTCTCTGTCTCTGTCTCTCTCTCCCTCTCTGTCAGAGCAATTGCAAAGAGCCCAGGACCATGCCTGATTCATCCCAGGATCTTAATAAAATGTTAGTGAACAAAAGGAAGGCATGTGCACTGGGCTGCCGGCCCCTGCAAAGCATCTTTAGCATCCCCGTTTCCTTGCACCCTTGGAGTAGAGATGTGCCAAACGAGGCTTGGAAAACATGTTTTCCAAATAAATATTTAACCATATTGAAATTATTTGCATCCTTTTAAGTTTTCAAAAGAACCCCCTGAAAATGAGAATGGGCCTTTGAAGTCGGCAGCGTGCTCCTGACAGATGGGAACCTGCAGCTCGCTCTTGGGAGATATCAGGTCCTCTGTCTTGCTGTCCTCTGAAGGGGGATAGCTGAGCTCCCGAACGCTCCAGGTTTGGTTCCAAATATTAGAAGAAATGTCATCAGTTGAAGGATGAGAGAGCTCACTTGAAAAGTGCGCTACTTTAGTCGTTTTGAATCTGAGTCCACACATAGTTGGACCGCATCTCATGGGCATGGGTTCTCCTGAACATGAGATAACAACAAACAACAAAAATATCAATTTGATAGGACCCAGCGGAGGATCTTATATAGAAGAAAGCTTTACTCCTTCTTGCCTTCTTCTTTTCTTCTGCTCTTCTCCACATTTCCTTCTCTCCTCTGTTTCTTTCCTACTCTCCCTGTCTTCCACCTTCCCCTGTCTCCAAATGTCTTTCTTTCTCTGTCTCATTCACACACTACAAACCCTAAAGTTGGATTTCTAAAAAAAAAGGGGGGGAGACAAAAAACCCCATGTTCCCTCTCTTACACTAAAAAGGTAAAGATAGAAATGGATACAAGTCCCAAAGAATTCCCTCTTAGACTTGAAGGCTCACGAAACCCATATCTACAATTTAAAAATATAAAAATATATAGGAACATAAGGACTTCTGAAAATCATTCTCTGAATTCCTGCACCCACATATAGCAGTTAAATAATTAAGTACATAAATAAATAAATAAATAAATAAATAAAACGTGTTAAAACAATAATATATGAAACATACTATTTGATCAAGATTTTTTTGGTATGTCTTGGCTCACGTGTGCAGTGAGTCATTATGGATTAAAACTCTCAGTGAAAAGTATCTCTCAAGATATGGTTTGTGACATTTGAATGTCATGCTTCTCTAGAAAAACTCTGTGTTAGCTCTACAAGCTTACGGAGACCCCAGCCTGTTTGCTAGCGATACAGACACCTTCTCCGCTGCAGCTTGTTTGGGTTTTAAAGAGAGGTAAAGAAAGTTTCCTACTTTTAAGATGAAAGAAAATTTGAACGTAGGTTTTATTCCATATGATTAAATGAAAATTGCAATTCTGTAAGCTTTCTTTCCTGTTCTGTGAGTAGAGACAAACAGGAACTCTGGCGGGGTTCCGCATGCAAATGATGTGGGAGGGTCTGTGCTTTCAAGTGTGGGTTTTGTCATTTTTATAGTAGCCCATTGGTGATAGATTGTCCCCAAACAGGCTTCTCTGATGCAGTCTGAAAAGCATTATTTCGTTAAAAGTAGAAAACATAATTTTGTAACAAATGAGCGCTTACCTGGCTATCTTGTCTTCCCACAGGTAGGATGGCTTTCCCGTACAGCCATCGAATAGGAAAATGAGTTTATTAAGTTTACTTAGAAATGATTTGAAGATAGCCCCCTGAGCTGCTTGAGCTCTGCCAACATTTTCTTGAAAGATACCTGAGATTATTCGATGTTTACTTTTTTTTAAGTATAGTATTTGTAAGTGGAACATTTTATTACATTTTAAATGTAATTCCTGATCCCCAGATGCTGTCCATATAAATCTGAACAAACCCAAGACATCGCTATCTATATTAGATCAACAAATCCTCCCAGTCCCCGGACTAGTCTTAGGAATAAGCAACAAACGTGAAATTCCTCGGTAATAAAACTTCTCTGTCTTGACAGGTGTGATGTGAGGCCATTTCTTACTGCGTTGCCTACCCTTCTCAAAGCAGGTTACACTGCACAGTGCTTGTCCCCCCACAGCCTGTACTTGAAAAGTGCCTGGCACATAAATAATATACTAGTCTCACAACTAGGTAAGTGGTCATTGTTTTTAAGGTCATCTTTGTGAGACATTTAAAGCCATTAAATGTGGAAAGTCCAATTTTGCTTCCAAGGGATGCTTTTAATTTTTCAATCTAAATTTTTGGGCTTTTCCTGTTTCTTAAGTGGAAGTCCTAGTGAGCATTGGTATGCTCAAACCTCAAGTTTCATCGTGCTAAATAATTTCTTGAAAAGGACCGTGAAATTGGGTGTCCTTGTGGGCTATTGCTATTGACGTTTCAAGTTACTGTGCTATGCTTTCCTTCAGAAAATAAAATAATTATATTTTCAGATACAAAGTTGTCTCTTTCCATTGCCCATGAAGACACTGATGCCATATCACCTGGTTATACTGAGAAAATCCCTCCAAACTGCAGGCCTCAACACCCCCAAAATATCCCCTAAGAATCATAGGTTTGTGTATGTATCCTCATAGAACATTCATTATTCATTGTGAGTATAGCATATTGCTGTAGAAATTGGATAAATTACATGAAGTCACACAGGAAAAAGAACATATCATTTTGCCTAGATTGCTGTGGTATGTATTATGTGGTAGAGTAATCCCTGGCCAGCTCATGCACACATACATGCACGCATTCACACATGCACAAGACCACTGAGGGAATAAAGAAGGCAAATCTGTAGTATGTTTATCCACCCACCTCAATAAGCTTCAAGTCTGTAGATGTCTCAGAGAAGTAGACTACTTTAATGCTTTAAATGTAATGCACTTAATTTTTGTTTGTTTAAGTTTCACAATGTCCAGGAATGTTTGATATAATTAGTTTTGTTATTCATTAGCATAGATAATTTATTGACTACATCAGTAAGAACTGTGTCATGATACTCTTTCAGAATTTGAATTTACTTATTTATAGTCCTGTGTGTGTATGTACAGGAGTATTTGAATGTGGCTTGTGTACCTACACATGTGTGTTCATATAGGAGGAGGACTTTGGGTGTCATGCTTTGTCTTTTCCTGTGTTATTCTTGAGCTGGAAAGACTGAGGTAGAAGAAGCCCTGACATTCACAGCCTTGGAAGCCTATCCCACTTCATAAATGCTCTGTCTCAAAAGGCAAAGTTGCCGGTTCCTTATAAGTAACCTCGGTGTTCAATCCCTGGCCTCCGCATGTATGTTAACACCACAAAACCTTCATGCCACACTCAGAGGCAAAGTGTCTAAAAGTCAAATGTAGTGCTATATAGAAAGGATAATAAATAGTGTCTGACCAGGATCTATCCAGAAAAGGAAAAGCTGATTTCATATTCCAAAGTCAACCAATGCAGTTTCAACACCCTTGTATAATAGAGTATAGAAAAAAATAAGCATCCATTGAACATTTGGAGATGCACTTCTTGTGACTAGCATGAGAAAAAGCTCTTAGTAATTTGAAATAGAAAAGGTATTTTCTAGATAAAATTATATAAAAAAAATACCAAAAATCACTGGGATGAAATGCTCAAATATTAGAGCCAACAGAAACATCTCTTACTTTCTGTTGTTTTTCTCTTGAGGTTTCTGTCATTTTTACGAGGAAAGTGAAAAGATAAAGGTCAGAGGAGCTGCTGTAGAGCTTTCTGCCTTCTCAGTGGCCACTGTCTCCTCCACAGAGTCTTCTAGAGTCTATGTAAAAATCCGGGGGGAAAAGCAGTCTCAGCCATAACTCAGAAAGAAAAAGACACATTCAAATTTCAATTTTAGAGTGAAACATGTCTAAAAGCAGAAATGATAAGAACACTGTATTTTCTGTATCATCAAAACAACAAAATATTTGAGGATAAATTTAACAACCTATGTAAAATCTGGGGATTGACTGCTGATTAGAGAAATTGAAGAGACTGCTCCAGAGAAGTCTATCCTAGCAATGGATTGAAAGACCTGATATTGTTAAGAAGCCAATGACACCCAGGTCAACTGATCTATAAAGTCAGCACAATGCTATTCAGAACCTTTAAACTGTCTTCTGTAGAAAGTGACAATCAGGTTCCAGAACACGTTTGTCAAAAGACAGTGTAGGAAAATTTTTATACCCAGTTCAATGATATCTAAAAGCACACCAATCAAAACCTTTGGTATTTTCTTAGAGCAGACACATAGATAACCCAAACCAGGTGGAATATGTGTACCCACAGGTACAGATCTAGGTGGGTTGTTTGTTTTAATAGATTTCAATAAAGGAATGGGATTTTTTAGGTAATCATATTTATAGCAATTGATTAATTACATGAGAAACAAGTTTAATTTCTCTGCTGAACGGTATGCAAAAATAAACTTCTCCTAGTCCTATAGTGAACCAGAATATGCAGTTTCTAGAAGAAAAATTTGACTTCCCAGTATGGATAGGGGAAGTCTCCCAAGGTCACTCCCCTTGATGAATAGCTGTAATCAATTAGTGTCTACAAAGAGGGATGAACCCTCTGATATGTTATCTAATCCCAAGAGGTCTTCCATATATATTCATATATATAAACACACACACACAAAAAACACATATATGTGAAACACTAAACACTAAATGGCTATCTTTATGTATATATATAACATATTAAATATCATTATCTTTATAATTAGCAGTAATCATGAAGAAGTTGTGAAGTTGAGAGGGCATAGAAACACATAACAAGTTAGAGCATGGACTAAGAACATTAGAAATGAGGGGATACAGTCCTCACATACAACATTCTTAAAACATTATAAATGATAAGAAAGTAGAATATCCTCACATGTCATGAAAGATTATTCACAACTCTTAGTAAGCCCTATCCATAAAAATGAATGAATACAAAAATTCTCAAAATTGATTATATCTGCTCTTCAAATGATAACACAGTCAAGAAATACCTGCTTTGCTATACCTGTTGAAATAAAAGTCCTACAAATCAATGAAAAAGAGAAACATCTCAATTGATATTGACAAATGATGCAGCAGATGCTCAATCAAGAATAGGAAACTGGGAAGACATTTAGAAAGTGTACATAATGAGATGCCATTGGATAAATTCAAAGCCAAATCAGACTGCATACACTAGGCAACAGCATAGAACACATCAGACATATACACCACATATTGGTGGTAGACCTGCCAAATGATACAGCAATGGAGAAAGATTAGACAGTGTGACCCTACAACCCATTCCCTCAATCCATACTTCCAGAAAAGGACACAGCAAATATTCACATCATTCTTTGTCATAGACCACAGCTGGAAAAAAAACCAGGAACCCTTCAAAGCAAGAGTATGTACTCTATTTATGGCATATTCTTATAGCCAATATCAAGAACGGGAAAGAAATGGAGCAACAAGGGCCATACCTCTAAACAGTGTCTCATGCTTAACAAACCTAAAGCAGAAATGATAGAGACTATTCCAGACCAGTGATGGTAAGTCTTAGTGCAATTTTGAGCAGCTGAGAAATATATAGGGGATTCCTGAAGTGTTTTTGTGTGGATATTTCCAGAGATGATTAGATCATCCAGGCTCTGACCTAAAAATAGGTTAATTTCTTTATGGGTTAATAACAGGATGTCATTATTAGGAGGTCTCAACAAACAGAAGATAAGGTCAAGTTCTAAGTAGTGGCTCTATGGTCATATGCATCTTTGGACTGCATGTTGTCCTGGATCCTTTCTCCTCCGGTCCAACCCATCATGACATGAGCTGTTCTGCTACACCATGTCACTCAGAGAGTCAACTGGCATCTCTCTAACCAAGATCCCAATAAATCCCCCCAACACACATTTTTTAAATCATGTGTTACCAGTAGCATGTTTACCACCATGTATGTGAAATCAACATCATGCTATCTGTATTGAATTGTAGAAGATGTCATATTGAACTTTGAGGATAAAAGTGTCCTCAGAGTTTGAGAGATGAGAGGCATCTGAAGCAATGCTGGTTGATAGGAGTGTTCCTTATCTTAGTTTCTATAGTGCTTGCTAGGGTATACACAAATGAACTAAATCATTCAATTAAACATATAAGTTCTATACATTGTATTGAATATAAATGATATCTCAATTAAAAGTACAATTATTTTTAGTATTGATAAATTATTTTGATTTATGTGTAAGATTGTACATCAATGTATATGTACTCTCTCTGTGTGTGTGTTTGTGTGTGTGTGTGTGTGTGTGTGCATGCACGTACACATGCATATGTGTGTCAACAGAGGTCAGAAGGGGACTTGGATAATCTGAAAGTGGAGTTAAATGCAGTTGTAATCTGTCCAACACTGGTTCTGGGAACTGAACATGGGTCTTCTGGAAAAATAGCAAGTCCTTTTAATTATTGAGAAATAATTAACATCTCTTAAATTCTGAGATGTTGATTCTTTTGAACAAATCTTTGACTGAACATAATGTCTTTTCATAACAACCAACATCATGTTTGATAAATATAATTTTCTTTCCTATGATGACAGTCCATATAGAAAGCATGACTAGAGGAGGAGGGGCAGCTCAGTGGATGTGACATCAAATAAAATGAGAAGAAAAAAAATCAAGGTATAACCTAAACATTTGAGTATAAAGAGAGCTAGCACAATTAGATTATAAGATCAATATTTACCTCTAGATACTCCTGAATGATGTATGTAAAGCCATAGATATGAATGCACACATATATATTTGTATACAGAATTATAGAAACAAAATGGTCACCCAATGGTTGATTAGTGATGTTGACTTGAGTGTTTTGAAGTTTGCTACAATAGAATCAAGCTTTGTTAGTATCGAGGATATGCTTGGTGCAGCAGTAGCCCTCCACATCTTTCTGTGAAAGGTCCAGCAATTGGGACATCATTAAGGATATTTTTACACACCATTAAGAATTCGTGACAAGTTGGTTGATATTATTGTTCTTCCTATGGGGTTGCAAACCCCTTCAGCTCCTTTAGTCCTTTCTCTAACACATCCATTGGGGACCCCACTGGGGACCCTGTGCCCAGTCCAGTGGTTGGCTGAGAGCAACCTTTGTCTTTGTCAGGCTCTGGTAGAGCCTCTCAGGAGACTGCTATATCAGGCTCCTGTCAGCATGCACTTCTTGGCATCCACAATAGTGTCTGGATTTGGTAAGTGTATATGGGATGGATCCCACATACACAGGTGTAGCACACTTTGGATAGCCTTTCCTTCTGTCTCTGCTCCACACTTTTTCTCTGTATTTGCTCCCATGAGTATTTTGTTCCCCTTTCTAAGAAAGACTGAAGCACCCACACTTTGGTCTTCTTTCTTGAACTTTATGTGGTCTGTGAATTGTATCTTGGGTATTCCAAGCATTTGGGCTAATGTCTACTTATCAGTGAGTACATACCGTGTGTGTTCTTTTGTGATTGGGTTACATCACTCAGGATGATATTTTCTAATTCATCCATTTGCCTAAGAATTTCATGAATTCATTGTTTTTGGTAGCTGAATGTCTTGTGTAAATGTACCCTATTTTCTGTATCCATTCCTCTGTTTAGGGAAATCTTGGTTCTTTCCAGCTTCTAGCTATTACAAATAAGGCTGCTATGAACATAGTGGAGCATGTGTTCTTGTTATATGTTGGAGAATCTTTTGGGTATATGCCTAGGAGTGGTATGGCTGGGTCCTCAGGTTAATACTATGTCAAATTTTCTGAGGAACAGCCAGACGGATTTCCAGAGTGGTTGTACTCCGGCTCCAGAGCTAAACCAACAACCAAGGAGCACACATGGAGGGGCCCAGGGCTCCAACTGTACATATAGCAGAGGATGGCCTAGTTGGGCATCAGTGGGACGAGAGGCCCTTGATCCTGTGAAGGCTAGATGCCCCAGTGTAGGGGAATTCGAGCGTGGGGAAATGGGAGTGGGTGGGTGGGAGCATGGGTGGAGGAACACCCTCCTAGAAGCGGGGGAGGCAGGATGGGATAGGGCGTTTCTGGGAGGGGTGGGAAACGGGACAACATTTGAAATGCAAAAAAAAAAAAAAAAGAAAATATTCAATTTTTTTAAAAAAAGAATTCAGGACTAGAGATGGAGAAGTGGCTCAGAAGTTATGGTTGCATGCTGATCTTGTAGAGGACCTGAGTTTCTAGCACTCTTCAGGAGGTTCGCAACTGTCTGTGACTCCAGTTCCAGTGATCTTTGGCCTCTTTGGGCATTCATTTGCACATACCCACACAAATAAACTGATTATAAACAACAACAACAACAAAAATAAATAAGAATTAATTTTGGTTAAAGCATAAAATAAAATACTCAAGTAAAGACATAAAATTGAATGTAGATTTTTATATGTGTATAGTCTTTATATATGTATAAATTGTGTGAGAATATAATTTGTTTACATAAGCATGATATATCTATACATATGTAGGACAATGTGAATCCTTACTTGGTTCAGATAGATGATCTACCATAGATGTTTATCAAATAATTACTCAACTTTTAAAATTTTATTCTCTTAATAGACTTCTAATGATCAAGTTATTGATAATGAGATGATATGATCCAGTCACTGATAAGAAAACAGAACAAAAAAAAAGAGATAGTTGTACAAAAACCTAAAACGTCATTTTCTTTGTCTTTATCATTTACTACAACTGAAAATGAGTAGGGCACTGTGGGGCTGGGCATTCGTTTGAGGCTGACTCTAACCTCTCCGTGGCAGCTCTGCCTTTAGTTAATCCAATAAGTTCACAGAGCCAGTCCTGAACATGGAGAGAGCCGCTTCTCAGGGTTTGTCCTTGGACCTCGCGGAGGCCTGAAGGTTCAAGAAAATCATCCCGGGTCATAAAAATCAGAATGATATTGACGGTCAATTCTAGAGAACAATGTTCCTATGCAAACCTCAAAGACTCTCAGTGACCCCACAGCTAGGAGAAGACCCCGGAAATGGGGAGCAAATGAAGGCTGGTAGATACAAGTTCCAACCCACAGTACATATTATTTCGAATTTTAAAACGTATAAAATGTCAGTGGTATGGCCTTTATTTCATGG
Organism: Apodemus agrarius; assembly: GCA_964023405.1. Taxonomy (NCBI): domain Eukaryota; kingdom Metazoa; phylum Chordata; class Mammalia; order Rodentia; family Muridae; genus Apodemus; species Apodemus agrarius. The sequence goes on from OZ030005.1 coordinate 60,379,332, forward strand.
GCTGTCCGGGGATTCCCCTGTACAGGTCATAAAAACATTTTAAAGGTTTTCAGTTACGGGTCATCTGCAACCTCTATCCCTTAATGGGGAAGGGGATTATTAATGACTCAGCCCAGACTAATTGTCCCTCAGGCCTCAGGATTAGTTCTTCCATGACCATCTGGAGCAGACACCCTGACACTCACCCTGGGGACTTCTGGCTGCAGAGACCCCTATTGGCTTGCAGCTCCTCGCCTTGGCCTTGGGCTTCAGTGCCCTCCACCTCTTCAGCGTGTCTGCCAGGAGTCCCACGGGCTGTGGCCAAGATCAGGCTTTCTCAGGGGGACGAGGTTAAAGCATCCGTGTTTCGGGAATCATGGACTGGGATAGCCTTGAAGAGCCTTCAGTGAGGGAGTGTGGCCATGAATCAGGGAGGGCTCTGAAAACTAGACTCTGAGACATAGTTTGCTCTCAGTTAAGCGTGTGGAGTTGTGCTCCCAGGCTCTCTCTTGGAACTCCCATGAGCCAACAGGGCACAGCCTCTGAAGTGTGTTACGGCCCCTCCTCTCCACCCCAGCACTACCTACTGTCACATGTCTTCAGTTTGTCATTTTAGCACGAGGCTAACATTAGCAATAAGTGCGAATGATTCCCGTAAACTGTATTTGAAAGAAAGGCGAGGAAAAGCCACACTTCTCAACAAATGGCGGGAGTAGGTATGGCTCAGGCTCCTGAGAAAGGAGCAGTGGATGGAAATGTGCCTTTCTCCGTCAGCAACCGGGAGGTTTGCCTACTGTTTCACTGCGTGTGAGAAAGGCAACCCAGGGGAACAACCTGCTAACAAACCTTACGGGAGAAGCCTTTCGTCCTTGCTGCTTTCTTAATATGAATTAATGAAGCCGTATTTCACATTGAAATTGGTAAATAAGGATAAGAAGAGGAAGCATTTTAGGCAGAGGGGATGATTCTCACATAGATGACATGGGACAGTCACTGTGTGTGACAGTGACGGAGAAACGGAGTTGCAGTCTTTTAGTTAAAGCCTGGGGAAATGCTTGCTACATGAATTATACAGGCTGGAATTTTGTTTGAGCAAAAATAAAGCTATCATAGCTGGGAGCTACATTTCTTAGGAAAAGGTGTGTGTGTGTGTGTGTGTGTGTGTGTGTGTGTGTTTGTGTGTGTTTGCACCCTGGGACTAATAGAAACAGGTTGTTAGAAGGGTTTTGATTTGAGGGTAATCTAAAGATCAAAGACTTTTGTGTGATGTATACAGCATGGTCTGAATTTACTGACAAACAGGCAATAGTATTTTTTTAAAATCTATTTCCATTCTCTATGCGCGCTGATTAATTGGTGATGTATGGCTAGGAAGGAGTCTTATTGTTTAAGGAAAGTAATAAAAAAGGAAAGATAATCTCTTTAAGGATGAGAGGCAGTGACAAGATAGCCTGCCTGTACTGCGGATTTATTAACAGTCTTTTGCTGATTTTCAGTAAAATACTCTTCATGTAACCTTGACTTTATTAGGGAGTCCTTAAGGTGCATTTGGAAGATAGATAATGAGTTTGGGGAATAGCCTTATCTGCATCAAGCTAATCTTTAACAGCTTGGAAAGGAATCCGCATAAAGTTTTCCAATTTGAGTGACAGACGCATGTTAAAGATGAAACTGTTCAGAACGTCCTTTTACTGTGAAGTCTTTATGGTACAGGGCAACATTTTTATAAGCATGCTTCACAGAGCAGAGAGAGCATAAAACAAATAAGACACATAGAAAGCCATAGAGCGTTAATACTATTCTTGAGGGTCAAATGAATTGCTAGTTGAGAGAAGAAAGAATTCTACTGTCCGAAGCCTCTGAGTGGCACTTTGTATCTGGGTTAATGAAAGCAAGTCAGACATACCCAAGGGGAAAAAGTGTTTCATTCACGTTGGCTGTCTCCTTTAAAAGGAGGGACAATCTGAACGGGGGGGATTTTGAGTGGCATGTCATTGTCGAGACTGCACATGCCACATTGTCAGGGTTTCTATGGAGAGAAATGGCCAGGAACCTTTCTGACCCTTCGCAAGTGCGGGACTCTGTGTGTCTGTGTGGGTGTGCGACAGAAGGCTGGAAGCCGAAAGAAAGCGGGGATGAAAAGGAAACTAATTGAGAAGTATCTTTCTAATGAGACAGCTCATATACCCAAGTGCAGATTCCCAAGTTCAGATTTCTCAGTTAGTGGAAACACAAGCGCCCTTCTTTAGCATAAGACTAGGCATGCGCAGAAGGCTAATTTCCCTCAGCTTCCAGGCCAGTGACATCACTTTCCCAAGCTGGTCCGCTTCTGCGTTGAAAGCCTTAAACACATACATTTGTTATTTTTGTTTGTGTGTATGTGCGTGCGTGTGTGTGTGTGTGTGTGTGTGTGTGTGTGTGTGTGTGTTTCTGATAACCTTGTATCAGTGGTTTGCTTTAATTATTGTTTGCGTTTACTTATTGTTTACTGATTCCTTTCTCTTCTTTCCCTTCTTCTCCTTGGACTCTGACAAACTGGATTCACCTAAAATATCTGTAGCCTTGAGGGTATGTCTGATCTTTAAATTATGACATTAATGCAGATTATTGATTTGGAGGGTTCATGTTTACAGCCATAAGACCTTCCTAAAATATTCCCAGTTAACTCCGCCCCCTTTTCAACATTTCCCGATTTTTTCTAACTCCGGAATAAAATGATTTCTTCATCCGAATAAGGACCACGTAGACAGCTGGTAAAGGGAGCAGGATGCCATCACAGATCTGCCCCGCAGTGGTGAAAATGGCAAGTGTCTGTTCACAAAGCATGAAGCCTCTCACTCCTGGGAAATTTCCATAGTGGATGAGGAAGCCAGGATTTAGGATTTGAATGAGCTTTTTTCCCCCTCTTTAAGAAGCAAGTGATAATTCATCTGCAAACACACCTTTCTTCCCTGCTGTCAATAGAAAAGTTGTTTTGCTAATGGCTATCTCTCTGCAAGTCCTTGACCTGCTTGTAAACACATTTCTGCAGGAAAACCCTGGGCCATGGCCTCAGGACTTTGCGTCAACAATAAGAGATAAAGTGACCACAACTTAACCTGTTCTGGCCTGGAGTGCCCTCTGCTGCCCCTTGGCCAAACGAGGCCCTAATCTCTCTGTGGAGGGAGCACATGGCTGGGAGGGCTGGCCACGACCCCGCCTGACCCCTGATGCTGTCTGCTTCTTTATATTTAAAAAAAAAAGTTTATCTAGCCTTAGCAGAGAGCCAGTTCCATCTGCTGTCTGTTAACAGAGAAGGGAGGGGATGCTCTTTGGGATGATAAAATATAGAACTATATGTCTGTGAGTCTAAGTGGTCTGAAAGGAATTTAAAAAAAGAAGAAGAAGAAAAATCCTGAATTGTTTGCAGAAATTCCATTTATTTCCACCCTTGGAGTCTTTGTATTGAGACAAAGAGAGCTTTTAAAAAGAAAAAAAAAGCATTAAAGTCACCAATAGGTATTTCAGATGAGTTGATTTATGTTCATGTTTAGTCAAATGAAGATGTCTTTAAAAGTATAAAATTTACAGTGGGTATTTGAGATAAATTTATTTATGTTCAGTTATATTCCATTTCTTAATTTACCTGCCTCTGCATCCATTCTCCCTCTTTTCCTCCCTCTTTCTCTCCCTCCTCCCTCCCTCCTTCCCTCCTTCTAACCTCCCCTTCCCACCCCCACCCACTCTTTAAAGTTAACTTTAAACAGTAGTTCATCTTGTGTCGATTCTGGGGTGTTTGGATTCTACTGGGGGTCGTCTGGTACACCATCTCAAGTTTCTATGGTCAGGTCTAAAATACAGACTCTTCAAATGTCAGGTTTCACATGTGCAGCTTTTGGACACCCAGTCTGGTAATCTCTACCTAACTTCTTTGGGGCCAGCACTCATGGAAGTGACTTAGTGTGAGCTCTACGTGACATGTGCAGAAAACCTGATAAAGCAGCAATACGCCCCTTCCCGGTGATCTGCACACACCATTAAAGGCGTCATCACCATTGTATTGAGACAACTGGAAGCGGCCCTTCCTGTGCAGTTCCCTTCTCCTATGACTTTGTCTGTAACTTACAACCTGCTTGTTTTTTGTTTTGTTTCGTTTTTTTTTTTTTTTTTTTTTTTTTTTTTTTTGCTCCTAAGCAGCTATCCTATGTAGCAAGTTTAACTTTTTTATGTTACGCCAATGTAGTTGCATTTATTTTTATTTATTTATTTTTAGTTCTGGCTTCCTTTGATCCTTCTGTGTGTGTAGTTCCAGTTTGTTTGTTTTAATTACTAAGCAGTAATCATTTGATTGGTTTACTTTTAAATACTTTCCAGCTGAGGTTTCTATATCTGACAACTCAGACAATTTTTGTATAGTTTATGGTTGGCCATGATCTATCTGACTGAATCTTTATTTATAAACTTTCTAATGACATCTATATAGTTTCTATTCAAGACTAGGAACAAGATTCTTGAAGTTAATACTAGTCTTCTTCTTCTTCTTCTTCTTCTTCTTCTTCTTCTTCTTCTCCTCCTCCTCCTCCTCCTCCTCCTCCTCCTCCTCCTCCTCCTCCTCCTCCTCCTTCTTCTTTTTGGCTTTTTTCAAGACAGGGTTTCTTTATGTAGCCCTGGCTGTCCTGGAACTCACTTTGTAGGCCAGGCTGGCCTTGAAATCAGAAATCTGCCTGCCTCTGCCTCTCAAGTGCTGGGATTAAAGGTGTGCACCACCACCGCCCAGCAATATTAGTTTTCATAGCTAAGCATTTTAGCTCTTTGTGGATATTTTGATCTTACATTTCACATTGGAGTGTTTTTATTTGGAGTAAAATCAATTTTTGCTGTCCTGTTTATCAAAAGAAAGAAGATATTACTGATTGATTGATTAATTAATTAATGCCTTACAGTTACTACCTCTTTTTCCTTTGTTTATTTTGAGACAGGGTATTTTCCTACATAATCTTGGCTATCCTGGAACTTACTATGTAGATCAGGATGGCTTCAAATTAACAGAAATCCACCCGCCTCTGCCTCCCAAGTGTTGGGATTAAAGGCACACACCACCATGCCTGTCTTTTGCTATACTTCTAAGGGAAAGGTTTTAATGGTCATATTATTCTCATGGGCAGGAATTTCTTCCTAACATTACAGAAATCTACTGTTATGTTCTGCTATGTTTCTATTCAGAAATAAGATGTGTCTTAATGTTGTTCATTCAAAAGAAACTTTTCTTCTCTTCCTTCAAAATTTACTTATTTTTTATACTTTTTAAAAATTTTTTCAGCAGATAGTTTTAAATAATATGTTATCCAGATATTTTAGAGAGTTTAAAAACAAAACAAAATAGCAAAAACAAAACAAAACAACAAAAACATAAAACAAAAAGGGCTGGGTTCTAGAGAGAGTTGTCTCAATAGTTAAGTCCACACACTGCTCTTGCTGACAACTTGAGTTTGGTTCCCAGCAGACAGCACACAAATACCCATAACTACAGCTTCAAGGGAATCAACACTCTCTTCTGGCTTTCATGGGCCCTTGTCTCATGTGTACAAACCATCACACACACACACACACACACACACACACACACACACACACAATTTTTTTAAAAAACGGGAACAAATTAATTAGTACAGTGAACCAGCCTGGACGATGCTAGTCATCCAGTGCTCAACAGTTGGGAAATAGCTCCCTTGTCTTCAGTCCTTCCACTTTCAAAACAAACTTAAATTATGATTCTAGTGGGGATTTGGGCTTAATCCAACTTTCTGTATTCTGTATGTCTTTAGTTGACTGATCTAATAATTTTTTAGATATGTGCCCAGTTGAATATTAATCCTGTTCAGCTTGGTGTGTGTTGACTTTCAGAGTGTTGTAGCTCCTCAGAGATCTTCAGTGGACTTTGTGAATATTATTGATTTTTCTTAAAAAAAATAAACAAAATAGACCTTATATTACTGCTTCTGCTCACAGAGCTACTCTTAAAAGAGACTAGTTTTTGATAAAAGTTGGATTGTATGGACTCACTTCTGAGCAGTCTGAAGGATGTCAGTTGTTATTCTCTATGCGTGTTGCAGAATGATGCTCCTATTATGATGGTCACAATCCGGGAAAACTTATTTAACCCTAAAGTCATTTGAACCCTAAACTCATAAATGTTAGGCATATATTTGTATGAAATACTGTTTACTGGATACCTGGGGAGAGAAAGATGAGAAACTCCATCTGCATTCACATGTGAGGAATTGTTTAGTTATAAGCAAGAGAGAGTGTATGGATGCAGAAGAGAAGGATAACTTCCGAGAAATGGTCATAAAAACCAAAGCAAGACACTATATTTCTACTGCAGCTGGAGATTGGAAAATCACAAATCAAGACAAACTCACTGCTTCTGTAGGTCCTGGAGAGTATCAGCAGAAATTCCTGTTTCATTTTTCTTTCATCTTTTTGGTGAATCTCGGCTTAGGCAAGCAAATGGCTGCTTGATGACACCAGGTCTCTGCTCTGTAAGATTTCTCACTTCAGTCAAGGAACAGAGGCTTAATGAGGATCTCTCCTCTGGTTTCAACCAGTTGCTATCCATGCCTCCGTAAATGGAAGGGCCTCTATGCAGACAGAAGTGATCGGGACCTTGGACCACACCACAAAGATAAAGTTCCTGAGAATCTGCCTGAAGTTGTACATTATCGTTTTCTGTGTCAACAGTGTAAATGCTAACAAGTAAAAAACATTGTTCATAAAGAAATCAACTTTCACCTAAGTTTGTAGTTAAGGTAGTATTGAGATAACACTTTTGCAAAGACCCTTCTTTTTCTTTGCCTGAGACATCATTGGCCCATGGTTGACTTCTCTTCTCCTCCTGGATCCTTTGCTCCAAGTCACCAACAGCCATGATTTCATCAGAAAGCCTTGTCTCAGCAACATTATTTCAGAGCTACCTGAGTGCCTAACTCAGTTCTTTCTTCGTCTTCTTGAGTTCCATTAGAGAAATAACTTTATTTTCCGCTTGACTCCTCCCCTAGTTCTTCTGTCACCTCCCAGGCATAGAGAGAGGTGGGTTCTCCATTGTCATGCTTGAATCCTATCATAGGAAGAATCAAGAGAGAAGAGGCTACACAGGAACCTGGCCACCTTGACAACTCCGTGTGAAGGAAGGAGGCACCCTGTTCACGAGTCCCTAGAACTCACAGTAAAGAGAAAAATCCATAGAATCTAAAAAGTAGAACAGCAGCAGCCCGTAGAGCCTGTATTGGATGAGGTGGGCCCTGCAGGAGTGGGGGTAGTGACACAGCTCGATGGGAGACGATAGGGTTCTTCTGGGATGACACAGCTCTGTTTCCCCAAGGTTTCACACACAGGGCATGTGCTCAAATGGTCTAAGATACAGGGTTTTTGTTTGTTTGTTTGTTTGTTTTTAATTTTTTTTTTAATTTGACAATTTTCTTCAGAACTACTTATAGCCCACTGTGACCTTAGGCGTCATAAAACATTGGCACTTGCATTGAACCTTGCCACTCTTCCAGCAATGCCCAGAGTTGACAAATTTTCTGTGTGTTTCAGAGGCCTAGTAACTGTCTTGAGTGGAGTATGGGGGGCTGTTCTTAAATAGGGGTTAGTAACTTGCTCACTCCCTGATGTATGGAATCTGTATACTGGGATATTTAAAGCATCTGTCTTAGATACATTAGCACAATCTGCACTTTTATTTTGGCCTACAAATCAATTCATAAATTAATTTATATTTTGGAAGCAAATGAATAACTTAAAAATATTATACTCAGTTATATTATGCATATATTAAATTATAAAATGTATTGGGATCTCGTATGCTGTCCTAATTTTTATTATTGCCTGACATTCCAAACAAATGAGGTTTTATATGGTGCTTATTGTTGTTTTGTATCTCTTTTGGGGTAGTCTTTCTTCTCCCTGTCCCATGCCCTCACAAGCTCATTAATAATGTCTACTGATGATTTCTGGACCCATTTCTCATTTTGTTGTCTTTAATTCAGAACCATGGTGCTTATTTTATTTTAATCTCCCAATTTGATATTTCTTACCAGGTTCAATGATCAATTATATGATTTTCTTAAACCTTAGGTTCTAGGTTATCTGGAGAAATTATAGAAGCACACACACACTATGTATATACATACACATACAGATACAGATACACATACACACATACACATATAATACACATACAATATACATACACTTACATATACACAAACATATATATTTTTTTCTATACCAGAAGTTCCTGAGGTGATGACAAGGGCTTCCTAAAGACTTTCCTTAGACTTCACACAGGTCCAGATCTGCCAATGATGCCTCCTCCATTTTTACATTCTATTGCTTGGAAGCAGAGATGTGGGAAGATTCTGATGAGGTGGTTCTCATGATACTCAATGAAGCACTTCCCTGCTTTTAGTTTTTTATGCTGGAATCCTTTGGGGCCACTTTGAGCTCCTGAACTTATTGCTTATCTTATTTCTCTGAAATTCTCTCCATTTCAGCTTGCCATGTGATCTCATTTCCTTGATTTTTCACTCCTGATTCAGCTTCCGACACCATCAACTGGAGAGTCTTTACATCCCTATTTGCCTAAGTCTTCCTTCTTTAGCAGCCCACAAGATTCTGCAGGCCATGTAAACTGCCATGGTCACCGCTGATATGTCTTCTGCTCATCTGAATGCTTGTAATATTATCCTTTTCATTGCCTTCCTTATGTCTCCTAAGTACATATTTTTATGGCTTAAAGTCTTTTATCGCTGCTACCTACCTCTTGATTTGCATGACAAATTCTAAAACATCTTTTACAACTACCAATTTTCTGCCTACTACTTGTCTCTAACTATTCTTACCTTACCCATTCACAAATAGCATTCCTGGGTCTTCAAAATTACTCCTTGTAGTGTACAGCTGTTTCATTTTTTTCAATTTAATGCTTTATTCCATTGAGATCATTTTCATGTTTCAAATATGATTAAAATGACACATTTTTATGTGGTGTGGATTTTACCATAATCACACTAGGACCTGAGGTAGAACTATGAGAGTAACTGACTTGTTCCCATAAGTTCAATTTAAGTAGCAATCTGTCCTCCTCACAAAGCAGACTGCACGTGTTTCCAGGAGAACACTCTTGTGTTCTGACTCAGACAGTTTATGTTCACAGAGCTATCTTTTTCAGAAGTACACAGGCTATTGGGATTTCATGGTGTATAGAGAAAGATGGATGAGATGAGCCCTAGAGGATGGAGTTCAAAGTCAGAGAAGAAATGAAAGATGCTGAGGTCTTCAAAGTACAGAAGGATTGAGAAATGTGTAGTCAGGAGAGACAAAATGGAGACAGAGGCCTCCAGTGAACTTAGTGATGGACAAGAGCCCAGACAGGGGAGCACATCCCTGTAATAACCCTTACTTAGAATGCTCCACCCAGTTCACTTACAAAGAGAACAAAAGATGAAAACACGACCTTCATAGCATCTGGTGTCCCCATAGCATTGGCTATCAAGTGCTAGTTACATAAGCAGGAATCTTAGTTGAATGAATACTGAAGCCAAGATCTGTATATGCACATAAAAATATCAAAACAACAAAATGATTTTTATAAGAAATGCTCATGTCCTGCTTTGTTTTGAACTCGAAGAAGAAATCACAGTTGAGAAAATGCTTTCATCAGATCAGGTGACTTGGGGGCATTCTATTTATGAGTGATTAATACAGGAAGGCCCAGATTGTAAGTAATACAGTCCCTGGCCAAGTGAGTTGTATAAGAAAGCAGACTGAGTAAGCTACAAGAAGCAATCCAGTAATCAGCACTTCTCCATGGTCTCTGCTAGAGTTTCTGCCACAATTTCCTACTCCTGTTAGTGATGGAATGTGATGTATAAAACTAAATATTTCCCTCCACAAGTCATGTTTGGACATGATGTTTTATCACAATAGAAACCAAGACAACTTATTTAACAAACATGGTAGTAGAAATAATAAAATTTTAGCAATTCTTATTGAATTCTCCCAGGATGGACAGACTTAAAATTACACATGGAGATACATAAATAATGTCATTAAGTCCACTGTAAGCAATAGCATAGAGTTGCTTTGGCTTTTGGGGAAAGGTCTGGCTGTCACGTGTATATTAAATACTAAATCATTTTTACTATTTCTATGGAAAGGAAATCCAACTTAAATTCAGGGTGAGAGTGGGATATAAAGGGGATTATCACAGATTTGACATTTATACAGAATGAAGTAGTGTAAAAGTATATCTACACACATATTTTCAGAAGTTTCTGGTTTGTGCTACAGGTGGTAACACCAACATTCCTGTACAATTATAGACAAGGTGACCTCATCCTCTGTGCTAACTTTCTTTGATAGAAAGGCATCGTACCAAAGCATGCTAAAAATATTTGTTGGACTTAATGAGATAAAATATGATTCATAAGACTTAGCACATTAATTTCTTTATTTTCTTTTTAGCCATGGTAATTGGCAACTCATGTAATTTTTCCCCTTAATCAGCAATAATCCAATCATCTTTTCAATGAAAGATAAAGAAAAGGGCACTGAGCTCTTGATTAAGCAACTATCCACAGCACTCAGTGAGTACAGTTATTAGTAATGTCTAAAAATCAAAACCATTGAAAAAAGCATGCATCATTTAACATGGACCTCATATAAGTTTCTAGGTGTCTCACTAATAATAGATCCATGTTCTTCCCAAGGCTCTTCTCTATGTGATGATATAGAGTTCCCTCCCTTGTTCTCAAAAGCAAGCTTTCTCTCTCTCTCTCTCTCTCTCTCTCTCTCTCTCTCTCTCTCTCTCTCTCCTCTCTTTTATTTGTTAAAAATTTCAAATCTCTTTCAAGCTCCAAGTCTTTTTATGAATAAATATTAGACATAATTGATCTGCCAGAAGACAAAATAAAGTATCTGTCTAGCAATAATATTGCGGATGTGATAGTTAAATCTGTGTATCAACTTGATTGGGGTATATGGTGCTTAGATCTTGATTACATATTATTTCAGGATGTTAGAGTGACATTTTGGTTCACTGCATGGTCTTCCTTTCGAATGTGGGCAGCTTTCCATCAATCCAAGCCACCTGAGGCCTGAAGAGACTGGAAGGATGAGTCGAAAGTCATTGTTTCTCTGCCGAAATGATTTGAGCTACAGCATCAGAACTTCAGTCTCCTGCTCTAGACTTGAACTAGATGTGGGATCAGTAGCTGGTCTAGGTCTCCAGTCTTCCATCTGCCATGTTTGGACTAGATTTCTTAACAATGTGAGTTATTATCACCTCAGAGAAAATCTCCAGAGATCCTGGACCAGACCACCTCAATAGGAAAGAGGTGAGGCCTGTGCTATAGAGTCATAGAAACTTGAACTAGTGCCTCAACACATTTTATCTATCATCTATCTATCTATCTATCTATCTATCTATCTATCTATCTATCCATCAATCTATCTACCTAACTATGCATGTCATCATGTTTTAATTAAAACTTTGTTATTGGTGTGCAATATATCATGCATTAAGTGGAGAAGGGCAAACATATCATTAACTTTTCATCAGTGGGGTTATGTGGACCTATGATGATCCATGGTCAAACATGTTTGTTTATAAAAGCAAAGAATTAGAGACTAACATCTGACAGTCAATTTTTTCTGTGCCTAGTCCCAGGACAAAGATCCTAGACAGAAGCTTCTAGATATACATTCGGCCTGGATTTTAATTAATGAAACAAAAGAGATGAATTTTGGAAATTGTGATGAGTCTATGATCTTTTCTCCTTTGAGAAAATATTCCCTTTGCCCATGAACTCCAGAGAGCTTCACATTCAACATTCTCTCTTCTTAAGTTCCTCAGAAACGAGGAAACTAGAAGCCCGTGTTGTGGAATGGTTTTCATTAGATACAAATGACGACAGAGAATAGGTGTTCACCTCAGAATAAAGCACACACACCTTGGGCAAGTTCCTTTGACTGAGTTCATTAATTCACTTATTACAAGATATTGTGCTTCTCTTGCTGAGAAGTCCCATTTAAGACAGATAAGCCACTAGACTATCAGGAAGAGTGAAGATGAATTCAGAATAGTCCGTAAATGGCAGTCTCAGGTAAAATGCTGGAAATGAGAACAGGACAACTTTGATTAAAACATGGAAGTTACAAAAGTAAACTAGAATTAAAATGTCTACTTACATCTGTATTTATCAAAAAAGTAACCTAACGTCATCACTTATTTCTGTAAAGAAATGAAATTTGTGATCAAAAAACTTCACCACAGTGTGCCCAATGTCCACAGTATCATGTATGTCTCAAAACTGTTTCAAAAGTACATTAAAAGATAAATAGATAAGCAAATGCCAAACATGGGTGTTGGCTCCCTGTCATTGGCCCAATTGGTCACATTCTGTTATCATTTGAATACTTCTTTTACAGTCTGTTGACCAAGTCTGTACACCTTGGAAGAAGGGCGGGACTTAGCAATGTTCACTTTGAAGGGAGGCACATTCTATGTATGATCTGAAGATGGTACATGAATTACCTCTCCTTCTGTCATCCACCTGCAAGAAAGGAATAAAGTGTAATGGACCAAAGGTGAGGGTAGAAGAGGGAAGGGCAGGGATCTGAAATACAGCAGGTTTGGAAAAGGGATATTGCTTGTGTGATGGATATTAATGTCCTGAGCTTACAGACATCAGCTTTAACTTTCCCTTTCTGACACTTGGATAGACCTTAATCATGTTTGTCTGAAACAGGTGTCTCACTGCTACTAAACACTAGGAGTAAAATTTCCCCTAAGTTTTTAACTTTCAAAAACAAAATGCACGCATACCTTGAAGTTTAGTTGCATGCCTGAAATACCTTGTAATGGTGAGAACTTGTTTCTGGCTTTTCCAGACTGGTTTCTTTAGTGTATTTTCCCTATACATTAACTTTATTACTCACTTGCATTTAATCAGTATTTATAGGGACTGACAATTTCATTCATTCATAGTAAATATTATGATTGGATGTTCATTAATTTTTTAACTTAATGGAAGCTTCTAGTTTTAGAAATTTATGTGCAGCTACAAATTTGGTCAATGTGTTATGACAACATGCTCTATTCTAAGCATTAGCCTAAGAGTTGAGGGTACAAAGATACATAAGCCCAGAATTGATCTGAAGAACTTTGTTGTCTAAGGATATGGGCTGGTGGTCAAGTAAATATTAAGACTGACATGGAGCTGGGAAGGGGATGCTCAAAAAGATGTGTGAAGCATTTGTATAGATTGTGCTATTGAAAACATCTCTATCAAGCTAGGTAGTGGGTACTAGGAGATGGGGCATCATTCCAAAATCAGCTTCAGTAAATCCTTTCTATGTAGAAAGTCTGGAAAACTATACCAAATACTCCAAGTTTTTAGGAAGCTGGTAAATCTATACCTTGTGAAAGACAACAAACTATTTCAAGCTGGTATAGTTTGCTACTTATGACTTTTGGATATGCCCTGTCTCTGATACTCTATACACTTCCCTTTAATCCCACTGTATTATTACCAACTATAACTAAGGACTTTACCAAGTCAGTAAAAAATATTCTAATTCCTCATCAACAGTAACTTGCAAAAATATGAAAAATGATTCTTAGTTATACCTGAGAGGAAAAGTTGTCTATGCTATATTAGTCAGAATAGATTGTGATGAGACACCATAACAGAATAGATCGAGATAAGATGCAACAACAGAGACCGTTATATCAATACTGTAATATTTTTCATACATTCATTTTATATATCTATTTTGTATTGTAGATATGCCATGTGCTCTATACTCTATTCTTTGGCACCAGCACAGTACATCAGTCTCTCTCTAGAACACTGTTGGCCACCAAAGACAAGAGTAAGACAGGACCTTACAATTCTGAAAACATCTGCTTAGAATTGACCTCAACATTGAAGCCTATTTCATTAGGCAGAGCAATCCATTTGGCCATGTACTGGGGAACTGCAATTCTTAACCCTGAAGATGAGAAGAAACAGTCTGTCATGACCAACATTGTTACTGAAAATGAATTTTCACCTACTTTAGTGTCCTCAGAGGCAGGTCATTTGTGGGCATCTGCTACCTCATTGTCTGAAAGAAAAGTATTTAGTGCATTGAAAATGGGCTTCCTTTATTTGGGTAAACCACTAGATGTGGTCATTTAGGAAGAAAATAAAAGCAAAGAATTCACTTTGGTTTTAGGAAGACATCATGAGAGTCTCCATATTTAGCTGAAATTATTATAAAGAAGGATGCTGTACTGGCTAGTTTTGTATGTTAACTTGACACAGGCTGGAGTTATCACAGAGAAAGGAGCTTCAGTTGGGGGAGTACCTCCATGAGATCCAACTGTGGGCATTTTATCAATAAGTGATCAAGCAGGGAGGACCCCTTGTGGGTGGTACCTTGTGGCTGGTGTTCTTGGGTTCTATAAGAGAGCAGGCTGAGCAAGCCAAAGGAAGCAAGCCAGTAAGGAACATCCTCTGCCCCTGCTTCCTGACCTGCTTGAGTTCCAGTCCTGACTTCCTTTGGTGCTGAACAGCAATGTGGAAGTGTAAGCTCAATTAACCCTTTTCTCCCCAACTTGCTTCTTGGTAAGAATGTTTGTACAGGAATAGAAACCCTGACTAAGACAGATGCTAAATTTACCATTTAGTAATAGGAGCATCTTTAAATTTTGTTAATGTTAGGGAAATAGCCCAAAAGAATACCCCTATTGTGGCATTTAATAAAAAATCAACAGCTTAGATTGCAGGTCATCAAACTAAAATCATGAAGTGAAATACAGGCTGGTTTTGTTAATGATGTTGGGATGCAGCCAGGACCACTTGCTTACAGACTTCTGTAGCTACTTTCCTATGACAATGTCACAGTGAATCATTGTAATCGCCCTGCCAGAAAACTGTTTATTATCTGAACTTTAGGGGAGATGTTTGTTAACTCATCATATAGGTTAAATCACATTATGATTATTTGAGTCAACCAATCTCTTCATTCATTAAAGAAATATGTTTGTAGTTGTCATTATGTGCCCAATTCTGTTCATACTGCTGACATATGAAATGAGTGAAATGGAGTCTTTCCCTAATGCAAATTATAGCCTGGTGGAGAAAACAGACATTAAACAAATTATCCTTTAAATAAATCTTAAATTTTATACTAAGTAATGGGAGGCAAAGAGTAAGGGTTGGCAACTACATAGAATGAAGAAAATTAAGACAAAAACTTGCATCTCCTTTGAGTGTATGATTTTACAGCTGAGACTTAAAAATTCAAGCAAATTAAACGATGAGACCAGCATTACGAAGTTCCTGGGGAGAAATAAAGAATGGATACTGTTTACAAAGGAATGAAATAAATTCAGGGACCTATTAGGATATAGTACAGCAGGCAGTAAGAGGGTAACTCAGATAGAGAAAACTTAATGGTGGTAGCACATGATTAGGAGATCATATAAATGAGACAGGTAAATAGAGGAGAAAGACATGAGGGAAAGGGTAACTGCATTTCTGTTTCACCCACCTGATGGAGAGTTTTTGCCATAAGAACATAAAGAACTGGGTTTAGACAAAAAAATTTGTACAAAGGCCCACACACATTTAAGGACATTGCAAATATCCTATGAAGATATGCTTTAGGATGATATCATGTTCAAAGAAAATATACACCATAAAACAAAGAATTTGGGGATTAAAAAAGTGGATTTGTAGACACTCAGTGGGTGAACTGAAGATGAATGTGCCCACAGTAGGCTAGTATGCAGTTTTTCCCAGGGAAGAGAGAATTTGAAGAAGTTGTTTCTAGATGTATCACTGGGGAATTAATCCACAGAGCCATGGGGATGACAGGAGTCAGTCTCTCCAGATCTGTTCCTTTGAAGGCCACTGGCAACAATGGTCACCTACCATCCTTTTCTTTTCTTTTCTTTTCTTTTCTTTTCTTTTCTTTTCTTTTCTTTTCTTTTCTTTTCTCTTCTCTTCTCTTCTCTTCTCCTCTCTTCTCTTCCCTTCCCTTCCTTCCCTTTTCTTTCTTTCTTTCTTTCTTTCTTTCTTTCTTTCTTTCTTTCCTTCCTTCCTTCCTTTCCTTCCTTCCTTCTTTCTTTCTTTCTTTCTTTCTTTCTTTCTTTCTTTCCTTTCTTTCTTTAAACACACACACACACACACACACACACACACACACACACACACCTTACTGGCTTCTTTTATTGAGAAGGGATGTGGGTAAGAACAAGACAGCTGGGACCCTAGGTTGGGAGGAATACCCTCCCCTCCCTGTATGTACCCACTGCCCCAAATGAAAAATAATCAACTATAGAGGAGCAGCTGAGACAGTGACGGGGAGACTGGGAGTGGACAGGGAAGGACTCAGAATGGAGGGGAGCAGTGAAGAAACCATGCCTGTGCTGGGAGGGCTTGAGGAGGCACTGGATGAGTCTGTCTTCCTTGTAGGCATGTATAAATATAAAGATAAGCCTTTCTTCTCCCCCCTCTGCCCAGTGCTGTTCACCACTGTCCAATCTCACCTTTCCTCATCTGCAAAGGGAAGAGAGGGGAAAGCAAGTTATCACCGAATTGTGATCAGACCCACATCCTTCGGCTTCTGGATCTTCTGTGCTATTATAGGATTCTTTAAGTATTTGCTCAGAGCTTGGAGGACGTTTTGCACTGGCTCCAGGATGAGCCTCTTGGCTGGGGTCACTCATCTGCTGCACCACAGGGTCAGCCATGGCCCATGCTTCACATCCTCAGGACTATCATGTCTGTTGTATCATGTGCCATCATACAGCAGTAGTGACCATCTTTGGTTGCCTTACAGCTCGAGTCCAGGTCTAACGCCTTTTGGAAGACATCCATGGCTTTTGTATAGTCCTTCATGGCTCCAGAGCAGCTGCTTTCCGTGTATAACCCTTGATGAAGGTTGGCTCTAGCTGGATGCACTCTTCACAATCCTTGGGTGCCACATAAAACTCCAGGAGCTTGGTGAGGCTGGCAGCTTGGTTGCTGTACAGTTTGGCATCTCTTGGGTTCCTTTTCATGGCTTCTGTATAGTGTGCTTCATAGTCCCCTTTCTGGAAGCATTCATTGCCCTTGTTCTTCTCCTCCAAAGCCAAGTCAGGGTTGATCTTGTTCCTTCATAATTTTCTCTTCCTGCTGGCACTTCTTGAGCACATCTGGGTTTTTAGTACAGATCAGGCAAGTGGAATGGATTCATGAATTTTCTCTCTGCCAACCTGACCTCCATGTTCTGCAAGCCCTCCTAAAGCTGGAGATTAATGGCTTCATGGTTTAAACCTTCTTCATAGGTTTCTTTGGCTTCTTCAAAAATGGTTTGGGAACTCAAGGGCTGCTGCTTTTCTTGAATAACCCTTGCCTCAGTCAGGCTTCAGGTCAACAGTCTTGCATCCATCCTTATACGCCTTCTGGTAGTCTCCTTTCTTGGTGTAGGCTGCAGAGTGATTGCTATAGAGTCTTATATACAGTCTTCTGGGGATCTAGTTTAATGGGCTCAGAGTAGCTCTGTAAGGCATCATCAATGTTCCCAGCACTCAGGGCCTCATTGCCCTTCTCCTTTAGCTCATTCACCGGCTCCATAGCCTGTCCCAGAACTCGTCCTCTCCATGTTGCCAACCGAACGCCCATCAGTAGATTTCAATGGCAACGGTTGAAGTTAATCTCTACAGAGGGAACAGGTGCTATTGAAAGGTAACAGTGCTTTCTCCAGAGTATGCCAACACCATTGTGTTAGTGTGTGTCTTTGGGAATACCTGGAGAGTGAATTGTTTCTAGAAATTCATGGGAACAGACTTAGATTTGAAACAATTTAAACTTGAAATTGTCATTGCCATTTAATTTTGCTCCTCTAAGACATTTTATATTATATTAATGTCTTAACTTACTTATATTTAACAAATAAAAGTGACTTACAGAACTGTTGAGATGGCGCAGTAGGTAAAAGTCTTCATCAGGAAATCTTGACAACCTGAATTTAATTCCTAAAACTCAGGGTGGAAGAAGAAGGCTCCTAAAAGTCTTCCATTCAGTGGCACAGGTACAGCAAAACTTACTAATGCTTTTTAAATGCACAAGAGTCAGTTAGAACAACCCCAGGAATTTGAGATAATCCTTAAATGAAACTGGCTAATATAAAAATGAGAAACAATACATTCATGTAAAACCTAAAATTGGTGATGACTATGGCAATTTTGTCCCCGAAGAATAATTTAGGATCTCAAAAATGATGGTGGACTTTCCTCTGAAAGTGTCTTGAAATGTTTGCAAAATTTTTCCTTATGTTCAAGGATAACTTATGTTAACACTTAGACATGATAGAAAATGATTAGATTGTTTTTGCTGAGACGTATGCAAGCACAGTAAACTAAACAGCAGATGTAAAATATTGTCTTTCATGTCTATAGTAGTAAGTTTAAATATTTCGTGAATGTAAATTTGGGTTGTGAGAACTCGGAAGAGAATCCACAACAGAGTGTCCTTTGTCTGTTTGCTTGTTTTAAAAAGTTAAACTGATGATTCTTGTTTATTTTAGAGAGAGTTGTTTCAAGAATTAACTTGCTTTAAAATATGGAAACGGTACTATTTTAAGTGCTTGGTTTTATTTGCCCCAGGTTATGTAAGTCCCTGCTTGGTTAACATTGATATTGAGATATTGCCTGCAGCTTCCCGCCCAGCTGGTGGTGGGGAAGCCGGAGGGTCACCCAGCGTGCCAGGTGCTCAGAACCATCCGGCGGCGGCGGCAGAACCAGGTACCCGACACAGCCCGAGCTTAAGACCTTCGGGGACTCAGGCCTGGAGTGGGAATTGGGCACAGAATAGCGGGTGCACTCTGCACTCGCGCGCGGGGCGGACCCCGAGCTCCCTGCAGGCAGCTGCCATATTGCCTGCAGCTTCCCGCCCAGCTGGCGGTGGGGAAGCCGGAGGGTCACCCAGCGTCCCAGGTGCTCAGAACCATCCGGCGGCGGCGGCAGAACCAGGTACCCGACACAGCCCGAGCTTAAGACCTTCGGGGACTCAGGCCTGGAGTGGGAATTGGGCACAGAATAGCGGGTGCACTCTGCACTCGCGCGCGGGGCGGACCCCGAGCTCCCTGCAGGCAGCTGCCATATTGCCTGCAGCTTCCCGCCCAGCTGGCGGTGGGGAAGCCGGAGGGTCACCCAGCGTCCCAGGTGCTCAGAACCATCCGGCGGCGGCGGCAGAACCAGGTACCCGACACAGCCCGAGCTTAAGACCTTCGGGGACTCAGGCCTGGAGTGGGAATTGGGCACAGAATAGCGGGTGCACTCTGCACTCGCGCGCGGGGCGGACCCCGAGCTCCCTGCAGGCAGCTGCCATATTGCCTGCAGCTTCCCGTCCAGCTGGTGGTGAGGAAGCCAGAGTCAGCCAGTGTGCCAGGTACCCAGACCCAGCCGGAGGCCGAACCAGCCTCCCATCCAGCCAGTGGCAGGGAAGCTGGAAACCGGACCCAGCCAGCTTCCCAGCAGCTTGGGACCAGCAGGCGGAACCAGATAACTGAGATATCCCAACTTTAAGACCCCTGGGGAAACAGGATATCAGACAGCGAACCCTGAGCAGGAGCAGTGCAGAGCAGCCGCCCAACAGGCGGAACCAAATACCTGGGATATCCTGAGGTTAAGACCTCGGGGGACTCAGGCCACCTGTCAGCAATCTGTGAGCAAGAGCCCCGCAGGACAGTGATTCAGGTATCCCAGTCACTGGGAAATAGCCTTACAACCCCACAGGAGGGTCAAGCACCAGCTAGTATCTACAGGACCAACTAACACCAGAGTTAACCAGATGGCAAAAGGCAAACGTAAGATCGCTACTAACAAAAATCAAGGCAATATGGCGGCATCCGAACCCAGTTCCCCAACAGCAATAAATATTGGATACCCCGAAACACCAGAAAAACAAGACTCAGATCTAAAATCACTGGTCAGGATGCTGATAGAGGAACACTTAGATAAATCTCTTAAAGTAATACATGAGAAAATAGATCAAAAGCTAGAAGCCATTGCAAGACAAACACAATTAAATCCCAGATATCTCAACACACCAGAAAAACAAGACTCAGATCTAAAATCACTGGTAAAGATGCAGATTGAGGATCACTTAGATAAATTTCTTAAAGTAATAGAGGAGAAAATAGATCAAAAACTAGAAGCCCATACAAGGCAGACACAAAAATCACTTAAAGAAATCCAGGAGAATATAGAGCAAAAAGTGAATCCCAATAAGGGGGAGAAACAAAAATCACCCAAAGAAATACAAGAGAACATGGGTCAACGAGTAGAAGTCATAAAGGAGGAAACACAAAAATCCCTTAAAGAATTACAGGAAAACACAAACAAGCAACTGAAAGATCTGAGCAAAACCATACAAAATCTAAAAACAGAAGTAGAAACAACTAAGCAATCGCAAAGGGAGACAATGTTGGAAATAGAAAACCTTGGGAAGAAATCAGGAGTCATAGATGCAAATATCAACAATAGAATACAAGAGATAGAAGACAGAATCTCAGATGCTGAAGATACCATAGGAACCATGGATTCAACAATTAAAGAAAATGCAAAATGCAAAAAGCTGGTAACCCAAAACATTCAGGAAATCCAGGACACAATGAGAAGACCAAACCTAAGGATTATAGGGATAGATGAGAATGAAGATCTACAACTTAAAGGGCCAGCAAATATCTTCTACAAAATTATGGAAGAAAATTTCCCCAACCTAAAGAGAGAGATGCCCATGAATATACAAGAAGCCTTTAGAACCCCAAATAGACTGGACCAGAACAGAAATACTTCCCGTCACATAATAGTCAAAACCCCAAATGTACTAAACAAAGAAAGAATATTAAAGGCAGTAAGAGAAAAAGGACAAGTAACATATAAAGGAAGACCTATCAGAATTACACCAGACTTCTCACCTGAGACCATGAAAGCTAGAAGATCCTGGGCAGACCTTATGCAGACCCTAAGAGAACACAAACTTCAGCCAAGACTACTATACCCAGCGAAACTCTCAATTGCCATAGATGGGGAAACCAAGATATTCCACGACAAAACCAAATTTGCAAGATACTTATCTACAAACCCAGCCCTACAAAGGATAATAGGGGAAAAATACCAACACAAGGGGGGAAACAACACCCCAGAAGAAACAAGATAGAAACCCCATCTCATCCAACCCAAAAGAAGAGAACCACTCAAATACAAATAATAATAACAATTCCCAAAATGTCAGGAAGTAATAATTACTATTCCTTAATATCTCTTAATATCAATGGACTCAATTCCCCAATCAAAAGACACAGACTAACAGACTGGATACGGAAACAGGACCCTACATTTTGCTGCATACAGGAAACACATCTCAGTGTCAAAGACAAACACCTCCTTAGAGTAAAAGGCTGGAAGACAGTACTACAAGCAAATGGTCCCAGGAAACAAGCTGGAGTAGCCATTCTAATATCAGATAAAATCGACTTTCAACCTAAAGTCATCAAAAGAGACACAGAAGGTCACTTCCTGCTTGTCAAAGGGAAAATCCACCAAGAAGAATTCTCAATACTGAACATCTATGCACCAAATGCAAGGGCACCCTCATTCGTAAAAGAAACTTTACTAAAGCTTAAAGCACACATCGCACCTAACACAATGATTGTAGGTGACTTCAACACTCCACTCTCCTCAATGGACCGATCAGGAAAGCAGAAACTAAACAGGGACACAGTGAAACTAATTGAAGCTTTGGACCAATTGGATTTAACAGATATATATAGAACATTCCATCCTAAAACAAAAGAGTATACCTTTTTCTCAGCACCGCACGGTACCTTCTCAAAAATTGATCATATAATTGGTCACAAGACAGACCTCAACAAATACAAGAAGACCGAACTAATCCCATGTCTCCTATCGGATCACTATGGAGTAAAAGTGGTCTTCAATAGCAAGAAGAACTACAGAAAGCCCACATACACATGGAAACTGAACAATACTCTACTCAATGACACCCTGGTCAAGGAAGAAATAAAGAAAGAAATCAAAGACTTTTTAGACTTCAATGAAAATGAAGGTACGACCTACCCAAATCTCTGGGATACAATGAAAGCAGTGCTAAGAGGAAAACTCATAGCCCTGAGTGCCTCCAAAAAGAAACTGGAAAGAGCATACACTAGCAACTTAACAGCACACCTGAAGGCGCTGGAACAAAAAGAAGCTAACTCACCCAGGAGGAGTAGAAGAGAGGAAATCATCAAACTAAGGGCTGAAATCAATCAAGCAGAAACAAAGAGAACCATACAAAGAATCAACAAAACCAAGAGCTGGTTCTTCGAGAAAATCAACAAGATAGATAAGCCCTTAGCTAGACTAACCAAAGGGCACAGAGATAGTATCCAAATTAACAAAATTAAAAATGAAAAGGGGGATATAACAACAGAAACAGAGGAAATTCAAAAGATCATCAGATCCTACTACAAAGGCCTATACTCAAAACAACTGGAGAATCTGGAGGAAATGGACAATTTCCTAGACAGATACCAAATACCAAAATTAAATCAGCATCAAGTAGACCAGCTAAACAGTCCCATAACCCTTAAAGAAATAGAAGGGGTTATAGAAAGCCTCCCAACCAAAAAAAGTACGGGACCAGATGGTTTTAGTGCAGAATTCTACCAGACCTTCAAAGAAGACTTAACACCAATACTCTTCAAACTATTCCACAAAATAGAGACAGAAGGGACACTGCCCAACTCATTCTTCGAAACCACAATTACGCTGATACCTAAACCACAAAAAGATCCAACAAAGAAAGAGAACTACAGGCCAATTTCTCTTATGAATATAGATGCAAAAATACTAAATAAAATCCTTGCCAACCGAATCCAAGAGCATATCAAAACGATCATTCACCATGATCAAGTAGGCTTCATTCCAGGAATGCAGGGATGGTTCAATATACGGAAATCCATCAATGTAATCCACTACATAAACAAACTAAAAGAAAAAAACCACATGGTCATCTCATTAGATGCTGAAAAAGCATTTGACAAAATTCAGCATCCTTTCATGCTAAAAGTCTTGGAAAGAGCAGGAATTCAAGGCCCATACCTAAACATAGTAAAAGCAATCTACAGCAAACCAGTAGCCAACATCAAAATAAATGGAGAGAAACTTGAAGCAATTCCACTAAAATCAGGGACTAGACAAGGCTGTCCTCTCTCTCCATATCTTTTCAATATAGTACTTGAAGTTCTAGCGAGAGCAATCAGACAACATAAGGAAGTCAAAGGGATACAAATTGGAAAGGAAGAAGTCAAAGTATCATTATTTGCAGATGATATGATAGTCTACTTAAGCGATCCAAAAAACTCCACCAGAGAACTTCTACAGCTGATAAACAACTTCAGCAACGTGGCTGGTTATAAAATTAACTCAAGCAAATCAGTAGCCTTCTTGTACTCAAAGGACAAGCAGGCTGAGAAAGAAGTTAGGGAAATAACACCCTTCACAATAGCCACAAACAACATAAAGTACCTTGGCGTAACTCTAACCAAACAAGTGAAAGATCTGTATGACAGGAACTTCAAGTCCCTGAAGAAAGAAATCGAAGAAGACCTCAGGAGATGGAAAAATATTTCTTGCTCCTGGATTGGCAGGATCAATATAGTAAAAATGGCCATCTTGCCAAAAGCAATCTACAGATTCAATGCAATCCCCATCAAAATCCCAAATCAATTCTTCATAGATCTAGAAAGAGCAATTCTCAAATTCATCTGGAGCAACAAAAAACCCAGGATAGCTAAAACTATTCTCAACAATAAAAGGACTTCTGGGGGAATCAATATCCCTGACCTCAAGCAGTACTACAGAGCAATTGTGTTAAAAACTGCATGGTATTGGTACAGCAACAGGCAGGTAGATCAATGGAATAGGATTGAAGACCCAGAAATTAACCCACAGACTTATGGTCACTTGATCTTTGATAAAGGAGCCACAACCATCCGGTGGAAAAAAGATAGCCTTTTCAACAAATGGTGCTGGTTCAACTGGAGGTCAACATGCAGAAGAATGCGAATTGACCCACTCTTATCTCCTTGTACTAAGATCAACTCCAAGTGGATCAAGGACCTCCACATAAAACCAGACACACTGAAACTATTAGAAAAGAAACTTGGGAAGACCCTGGAGGACTTGGGCACAGGGGAAAAGTTCCTGAACAGAACACCAATAGCTTATGCTCTAAGATCAAGAATCGACAAATGGGACCTCATAAAATTACAAAGTTTCTGCAAAGCAAAGGACACTGTCAGAAGGACAAAACGGCAACCAACAAAGTGGGAAAAGATCTTCACCAACCCCACATCCGACAGAGGGCTAATATCCAATATATACAAAGAACTCAAGAAGTTAGACCGCAAAGAACCAAATAACCCTATCAAAAAATGGGGCACAGAGCTAAACAAAGAATTCTCACCAGAAGAAATTCGGATGGCCGAGAAACACCTTAAAAGATGTTCAACATCATTAGTCATCAGGGAAATGCAAATCAAAACAACCCTGAGATTCCACCTCACACCAGTCAGAATGGCTAAGATTAAAAACTCAAGAGACAACAAGTGCTGGCGAGGATGTGGAGAAAGAGGAACACTCCTCCACTGTTGGTGGGATTGCAAAATGGTAAAACCGCTCTGGAAATCAGTTTGGCGGTTCCTCAGAAAATTGGGCATGTTACTTCCAGAGGACCCTGGCATACCACTCCTGGGCATATACCCAGAGGATTCCCCTGCATGCAATAAGGACACATGCTCCACTATGTTTATAGCAGCCTTGTTTATAATAGCCAGAAATTGGAAGCAGCCCAAATATCCCTCAAAGGAGGAATGGATACAGAAAATGTGGTATATTTATACAATGGAATACTACACAGCAATTAAAAATAATGAATTCATGCAATTTGTAGGTAAATGGTTAGACCTGGAAAATATCATCCTGAGTGAATTAACCCAATCACAAAAGAATGCACCTGAAATGCAATCACTGATAAGTGGATATTAATGAGCCCAGAAGCCCTAAATACTCAAGACACAAATAGCAAGTCAAATGATTCCCAAGAAGAAGAAAGGAGAGGACCCTGGGCCTGTAAAGATTGCTTCCAGTTTAGTAAAGAAACCGAGGGGGGAGGGGGAATTATTGGGGAACAGATGGGGGGGAGAGGAACTATGGGAACTATGGTGGGTGGGAACTGGGAAAGGGGAAAGCCTTTGGAATGTAAACATAGAATATAGAAAATAAAATTAAAAAAAAAAAAAAAAAAAAAAAAAAAAACATTGATATTGAAATTCAACTTCTGTTCAGAAACTTGTCACAGTTTGGATGGTTTACAGTACAATGATCCAAAGATAAGAAGGAGTATGATAGCTGGAGAGATGGCTAAGAGCACTTGCTTCTCTTGCAGAGGACCCACATTTAGTTCCCAGAATCCATATAGGATGGTACATAACCACCTCTAGATTCAGTACTAGGCTATTTGATGTCCTCTTCTGGCCTTGGAGGGCACCTACAATCATATTGTACACATACAAACACTCAAGACATGTACACATATGCTTAAAATACATATTTTTTTTCTAAAAGGGAATGTGAATGGGATCCTTAATTTTAGGAAGTCCAAGTTCCCATCCTTTAACAGTGCCCCAGAATCTGATTGTTTATCATTTCCTGCTAACGTGGGCTGAATAAGCCTTAATATTGTCTTCAATACCTTCCTCTCATGCTCCAAGACAATTGGTTCTAGTTCTTCACTCCAGTACTGTGATGATAGTTAAACTGAAAAATCAGATCATGGCTTCTTGTTTTTACTAGGTAAAAAGCAAAGCCATCAACACGACCCCTGAGGCTTTGCCTTTGTCTCCCTCTAGTCTCTTCCAAGACACACTCTTCCCAACGTTTTCTACTTGACTTGTTTTATTATGTGAATGCGCCTTTGTACAGCTTTTCTCCCCTTTGCCCAGAGTATCTTTATATTCTTCCTAATCTTTGAAACCAATAAGTCCTGTTACACATGGAGATGAGGGCTGGGAATCCAGGAATTATCATGGACTATCTAGCTGAGCTCAATATAATGAAGACTTTGAGTGGAAGATGGAGGCTGGGAGTTGAAAGTGGGAGGCAAGGGATGGGAAGCTGCAAGTTTTGTTTGGAAGTGAATGAGACACAAAGCAGACAACGCAGATACTAGCTTTGTGAATGAAGGGAGGAGCTACACAGCCCAAATAGTTCCCAAGCACTTGAAAAGGCAGGGCAATCAACTATGTCTTAAAGTCTCAAAAGTTACTAGCTCAGTTGACATCTTCTGTTTAGCTCAGTGAGACAGATTTTAAACTTTCAAACTATAAGATACCAGTGTCACTGTGAGCTACTAATTTGACAATGTGCTGTGGCAGCAACTTACACATAGTGCATCCAACATCCTTCACCTAAGCAGCCATCTGTCCCTGTACTAGGTCTTCAGGACAGTCTTCGTAGATACTTCTCATCAGGTCAGATTCTGCCTCCTGTTAGATTCAAGCTACTTGGAGCGATCCTTCAGAGCACGTGTCCACAGGTGACCTTGTGGGTCTGAGGAATAACAAGGCTTTTGTCTGCTTCCTTGTTGCATGCTAAATTACATTGTGCAAAAACTATGGCAAATGAGTGACTATTGTAGTGTGAATATTTGGTACTGAAATAAATAGAAGCAAAGAAAGGAAGTGGGGGGGATATGGTGTATATTCTGTATGTATATTTGACCTTTCTCCCCAGAATAAACATCTTAGTAGGTCAGCATCCATTTTCTCTACAGACATTGCAGAGATAGCTCATTTTCTTAGTTTTGTTCAGGTTAGACTGTAAGCCAGTTATGCTCACAAAGTATGCATATATAATATGTATTATATAAATATATTTAATATCTATATAATATATTTTATATATTTATATATTATATTTTTATATATCTTTATAATATATACTTAAATAGGATTATTTGTGTGTATGTGTCTATGTATATTTCAATGTCAATGGACAATGTTGGGTGTCAGTCTTCAATTATAACCTAACTTTTTTTTTAATTCTTAAATTCTTTTTTTAAAAACTTTATTGGATATTTGCTTTATTTACATTTTAAATGGTATCCCCTTTCCTCATTACCCCTCCAAAAACCCCCTCCCTCATCCCCTACCGCTGCTTACCAACCCCACATGAAGCTCAAGAAGAAGGAAGACCAAAGTGTGGATACTTTGAGTCTTCTTAGAAAGTAGATAATGCCCATGGTTCACTGCCAACCAATAGACTGAGCATAGGATCCCCAAAGGAGGAGCGAGAGAAAGGACCCAAGAAACTGAGGTTTGCAGGCCCATAGGCGAGACAATAATATGTACCAACCTGTACCCCCAGAGCTCCCAGGAACTAAACCACCAACCAAAGAGTACACATGGAGGCACCCATGGCTCGAGCTGCAAATGTAGCAAAGGATGGTCTTTTCAGACATCAATGAGAGGAGAGGCCTTTGGTCCTGTGAAGGCTCGATGCCCCAGTGTAGGGGAATAATCTAACTTTTTAAACATATGTATGAGTGCCTATAGAGGTCAGAAGATGGAGCTGGATATCCTCCACCTGGATTTATACACGTGTGTGTTTGTGAGATACTTGACATGGGTGTTGGGAAC